>NMUG010003488.1:0-14755 GCA_002855965.1 Monotropa hypopitys
GTGGTGGGGTGGGGGGACTGTGCGTGAGATATAGAGACAGAGAGAGAGGGAGGCGTACCGTGCAGGAGAGAGAGACAGAGGTGGGGGAGGGGGTCTCTCTGTTAAAATAGCAATTACCTAATTAATAAAGATACCTAATTAATAAAGATACCTAACAAAGATATAGTATATGCAAAAGATACCTAACGTTAATAAACATACCTAATTAATTAGTAACCTAACCGATCCTAATTGGTGCATAATTTAAGTAATGTAATTAGTTTTGATCCTAACATTTTTAAAATCTAAGCCGTTGGTTTTGATCTAACGGCCCTCTATATCTTTATATGTATATAAGAGTTATATGTGGGAGCCACACCGTCCTGTAATGTATAATAGATGGCCTAACAATTTGTGTTATATATCATGATTGACCTTATAGCAGTGCAGTAGAATTTTCCCTTCAAATTTTAAGTTATTCTGCAGTCACACAACACTTCCAAAGCACTTTGTCACTTCATCCATCCAACTTGCATTCTATGTGTTACATCATTCGCAATCTATTTATCCTTACTAATAATTGAGCTCGTGTATTTAAAACGCTCGCTTCCTGGTAACTCTTGGTTTTATAGGGTTATTTTGTCAATACTAGTATTCTGGGTGTCACTAAACTTGCATTTCATGTACTTCATTTTACTCCTACTGATCCTAAAACACTTTGATTGGTCTCTCTAAATTTCCAGCTTAACATTAACGCCACTTCTAACTTTATCTACTAGGACAATATCATCAACAAACATCATATATCATGTTACATCATCCTGAATGTGTCTAGTCAATTCATCCATAAATACGACAAATAGGTAGGGAATCAAAACAGATCCCTAATACAGTCCTAATGTGATTGAAAATTCTTATTGTGATTGAAAATTCGCTTGTTTCTCCTGTCGGGGATCTAATGATAATGATCACACTTTTATACATGTCCTTAGTCACATCACTATGTCCTTTTGTCACTAGTTTCCTTTCCAAAACCCACCATATAACATATTGAGGCACCTTATCGTGAGATTTTTGTAAGTCTATGAAAACAATGTATAGATCCTTCTTTCTCTCTCAACTTTTCGACTAGTTTCCTCAACAAGTATATTTCTTCTATTATTGATCTTTCAGGCCTAAACACAAATTGATTTTTAGTACATTTGTCATCATCCTTAGGTGATGTTTAATAACTCTTTCCCACAACTTCATTGTATGACTCATCAATTTAACACTTCTATAATTATTGCAACTTTGTATATCCGCTTTATTCTTATATATTGGTACTAGGGTACTTTTTTTTCCACCCATTAGACATCTTTTTGGATAGAATAATCTTGTTGAACTTTGTCAGCCACAACACTAAAACAATTGAGAGGAAACTGTAAATATTGTATATTCAATTGTGTATAATTGTGTATTGATACAAAGGAGATTGCACAAATAATTGAAATAAATAGAATGTTCTAAGCCTACTTAGGAAATACAAATAAAGGAAAGCACAAATTAAGGAAATCATTAATAACATATTTACAATATTCCTAATAGGAAATGTACTCCTAAAAGAAAATGAAATATTCATAATATATTCAATTATGAATATTTTCACACACATCCTCAAACTCATGATGATTGCATGGAAATCATTAAAAGTTTGTCCAATAAAAACTGGAAACGAGCAGTAGTGTGATTCTTCATGAAGAAATCAGCAAGCTAAAGATTGGAGGGAACAAACGGTAAAGAAAGAGTGTCGGCTTGAAGGTGATGACGGGTGAGGTGGCAGTAAATCTCAATATGCTTGGTGCGTTCATGAAAAATGGTATTATGAGCAATCTGAATAGCACTTCGATTGTCACAATAGAGAGGTGTAGGAGAAGACTGAGGAGCATCCAAATTAGAAAGAAGCCAATGGAGCCAGATAATCTCAGCGGTGGCCTGGGCAATAGCACGATATTCGACCTCGGCAGTGGAGCGAGCAATAACAAATTGTTTCTCGCTACTCTATAAACTGAGAGTCTTCAAAGAAAACACAAATGCCTGAGGTAGACTTGCAGTCCAGAATATCATCAGCCCAGTCAGCATCAGCATAAGCATGTAGTTCTAATGAAGAAGTGAAAGACAAGAGAAGACAGTGAAATATCGTATCTCGGACATACCGTAGAATACGTAGTAAAGCAACCCAATGAGTGGATCGAGGTGCAGAAATGTACTGCTCACAATATGTACAGCATAAACCAGATCTGGACGAGTTACAGTCAGATAAACCAAGCAGTCTACAAGCTCCCGATATAAAGTAGTATCAGCTAAAGGTTCCCCATTAGTTGGAGCAAACTGAGCATGAAGTTCAATTGGTGTAGCAGCTATCTTGGAGCCAGTGAGATGAGCACGATGAATGATCTCATTAGCATACTTAGCCTGAGACAAGAAATAACATTTGTGAGAGTATGCAACTTCAAAAACAAGAAAATAACACAAGTGCAATAGCAACAGAATCAGATGCAGTGATTATCATATCATCCACATAAAGAAGCAAGATAATAAACCCATTAGTGGTGCGAAGAAGAAATAATGCTCAATCATGGGCATTAGGGAATAAGCCAAGTTGAGTAATCACTTCTTGAAAGCGATCATACCAAGCCCTAGGAGCCTGTTTGAGACCATACAAAGATCGCTGAAGGCGACAAACATATCTAGGAGAATGAGATAAGTCAGGAGGAGGTCACATATAAACTTCTTCTATCAACAAGCCGTTGAGAAAGGCATTTTGAACATCCATCTGATATAGAGGCCAATGACGAGCATCAACAACAGAAATCAGAGTACGGACAGAAGTCATTTTGGCAACTGGTGCAAAGGTCTCTTCATAATCAATGACATACTCCTGAGAAAAAACTTTGGCGACAAGGCGAGTTTTATAGCGTTCTTGTAACAACCCAGAATTGTGAAACCATTTTTTTTTTTGAAAACCAATAATAAAGATAATAGATACCCATTATCCATATTATTACTACCATGGGTCATCCAACAAGTGAAATGAGATTCACCATAATGGTACAATAATATAGAGAGAGTACCAGTGCGGAAGAATATAAAATACAACAATGGATTGCTACTTCTACAAGAATAAATAGAATTACGAGAATGAAGGAACTAAAGGTACAAAGGGAGGAGAAACCTCCAAGGGAACCAACTACAACTCCAAGCTCCAAGTCAAGCTCTTCCGACCTGCAACACAACTGGAGAGGGGAAAGGGAGGAGGGTCTGAGCAAACCACAGCTCAGTGAGAAACAACTAACTACTACCAAGCATGCATATGGTGGGTGCTAACCCACAAGTTCACATGCAAAGAGAAAGAAGAAGAATAGAAATAGAATTGTTGACCCAATGCTACGACTCCATATACCTCAATTCCAATTCCGACCAAAGATAGAATACTAATCTTCAAACAAAGGGGTAACCAAAGCAAGACCCCATAATATCTCTCAAGACAACTCAAACGGGTATAGGACTCATATCAAGGTAAGTAAGGACTTCCTAAGACGAGATACCACTCAAACATCCCTAAGACTAAAGAGATCCAATCCAACACCACAACTAGCCAAGGCTACCCACATTATGATTATTCATATTCATTTTGGATTCAATGCGATCATTGATTCATATGATTTAATATTTCTTAATACAATAATACACATAGGCTCCTCGATGGTAGGAGGTATACATGTGACCTCGGACGAATACAATAACCGGTACCATATTAGGAATCAAGATTCCTAGCAGGGTGCACATATTGCCGAAACGTCCTACCATAGGAGAATACAAGGCATATGGAAAATACATGGAATCCATATGCAGGAACACAATCAAGGATGGGAGAATACATGAAATCTCATCAATGAATACACATGTGCCTCGGGGAAGCCAATGAAATCCCGAGGTCATGTTAGGCTTGAATACATAAAATACCTAATATGAAACACATCTTCTCGGAACTAAATACATGGAATGCCCGAGGAAGAATACATACTATGGTCGGACTAGGAATACATGTCCGACATTTAATACAAAATACACCCGTTTAGAAATACATTACGGGAATTTATATAATACAAAATACATGGAGTATGTGACTTATGTGAGCGACCAAAGAGAGACTCGTCAACCAACTCCCGGTATGAATACATTTTCCTCGCGGTTCTCCGAAATGCCGGGAGGGTTCAGTCAAACCCCCATTGTGCAATGTCTCTAGAATACACCTAAATACAATGCTCAAGTCCACATACTCGACGAATACAAAAGTTGGGTGGAATACATGAAAAACCCACCGCTTACACTACATCCAAAAATATATAATACATATTAATACATTGTTCTTTTTATCTCAGAATACATTCGAATACGTGGAATTCAATTCTCTTAAGTGAATACAAGATTGTTCCAACAATACTCTCTAGAAGTATGTTCCCATATTGGCATGCATTGAATTCATTGCGTCAATCCTTCAAATCGTTGAATTACAATATTGGACATTGGATTATTAATCCTCAAAGGAGGCACGACATGCCATAACCCAACCAATTCAACATACCAATTGTACACCCAACTCCAAATGGCTCCACGCCAACAATGACATGCCCAAAGGTCACATGGCATCAAGCCAAGCAAACCACACCAGTTCCCTTTTCAATCCAATTCAAGCCTACTATGGTGTTTTATTAAATATTGGAGACTTAATAATCCTAAAATCATACCTTGCCCCAAGCCATCCCAAATAGACACCTAGACTTCATACGATACCACAAATTGCTAAGTGAATATTTCATCGAACATGTGGTGGGCATTGGGCTTCCAAGACTACCCAATGCCACCACAAGGCACCCCACATATCTATAGCCTCAAGTGTGCATCCCAATCCTCATTTGAACATTTTAACGAATGTACGGCCTTCATTAATTTGAAGGCCAAGGGAATAAGTTCCAAGGGTTCACATCAACACAAGTCTAGGACCAAATTTACTCAACTCAAGCCCACACTAACCAAACAATAACAAAGCTCTAGAAAGAACTCTAGAGGAGGAAAGACACGAGGAAAACACTACACACACACATACGAAGCAATAGAAAGAATTACCCACATTTGCCAAGAAACCCGAGATCTCTAGAAGAGAGATTCTTCACGAGGCCACGAATCGAGACCACCTCCTTGAAGGCCTTGAGATGTTCATCAAGGTTAATAAAGAGCTTTTCTTTATACAATCATCAGAGAGGGGTCAAACATGGGGGAGGAGAGGGAGAGAAAGAGAGTGTTCGAGAGAGATGGAGAGAGGAAAAGGGTTTACAGAATTGAGGGGAGGGGAGGCCGAAAATTATGAGTAGGGCTTCCTCTCCCAGACACACAAACATATATATACTCGGGCCGAATTGACAAAAATACCCCTAAATTATTCCCCCAAATCATCTGCAGAAACATGTATTTCGATATGACCATTCCCACGAAGGCCTCATATCGATATGCACAGTCTTGCATATCGATATACAAGACTCTCGGATCAACTCCAACAGCATATGCATTTCGAGATGCAACCAGTGCATATCAAAATGCAAACCTCGCTAGACAAACTCACTAAGGATGCATATCGATATGTAGGGATGCATATAGAAATGCAAACAGAGGAAGGGCATATCGATATGGACTCATATCGAAATACAACTAGGATGGCCAACCATCATATCGATATGCAAACCTCACTGGAATGTTCCCTTAAGAGAACATATCGAAATAGGGGCAAAAGGGCAAGGGTCCTAAATCGAAATGCTGCTCGACTAGGAAATGGGCATATAGCTCATTTCGATATGACAAAAAGAGAAAGGAAAAAGGCAGAAGTCTCTTTCGAAATAGGAAAATGGGGAGGGGAGAATTTTAATAAAATTATTAAAATTGAGAAATTGAGAAATATATTCCCAATTATATCCCCAAAAAATCAAATAAAATTTAAAATAAATTATATAATTTCCCAAATAATATTTCGAAATTTCCAGAGTGTGATAGTTCTAATGTCCCATCAGAATGGGTTTTAACTTTGAAAACCCATTTACAGCCGGCAGGACAAGGAATAGGGATGACAATTGGATCTGAACCCGATGGATACTCGATCGATCCGAATCGTTTGGAGCAAATTTTTACCCAATTTTTTACTCGTAAGTGCGAGTTTGGATCGGTTTTTCAAAACTCGTTCGGGTTTCGGATCGGTTTCAAATCTTGAGTATCCCGATCCAAAACCCGAATCCGAGCTCGATCCGAATACATTATATATATAATTATATATAAAGAAAGCTTCCTATACGGACGAAATCCGTGCGGACAGGGTGCGGACGGAGCATTTTGGTCAACTTCCCGATCAAATTTTCACGAACTGATTGCTCCATTGTGTTTAGAAGGTGTTTTTTAGGAACCCTGCAAAAAATGGCCAAAAAATGACCGGGAAGGCCTTCATCCGAGCCAATTTTATATGGACTGTTCATTACAATTTTATGAAAATACTGCTCAAATAAAGGCCTTCCCGGTCTTTTTTCTGACTTTTTCTCGCGGGTACCCTAATCAATACGTTTTAAAGACATTGAACGGTTCGGATCATTCAAATTCGATTTAGAAATGGCCGTCCATATTTCATCCGCACGGAATCCGTCCGCACAGGAAGCCCTCTCATTATATATATATTATTATATTATATGTGTAATATTTTATTTTATTTTTCCAAAATTTATATTAAAAATTCAAGTTCGGATCGGGTTTCGGGTATTTTGGACAATATTTTTCGGATCGGTGAAAACCCTGATCCGATCGGAGCCCCGATAGGTTCGAGTACGAGTGGCAAATTCAAAATCCGTTCGGGTTTCGGATCGGCGGTTACAATTTGGGTTCGAATCGGGTTTACGAAAAACCCGAGCCAATCTGACTCGTTGCCATCCCTAACAAAAAACCATCTCCCATGTAGAAGTCCTGGCAAGAACAGAAAGATCTTCCATAGCAATGATCCACTTAGGATCCTGACAGGCTTCCTTATAAAACTGAGACTCAGAATAAGAATGTATAGAAGATAAAGCAGTATAATGAGACTGAAAAACAAGTTTTAGAAAAACTCAACCTTTGCACAGGTCGCCTATCTCGAAGGGCGTAGCGGCGAGGAGTAGGATCAGAATCCACAAAGGCAGTAGGAGCAGGTGTTGCAATTGGTGGTTCTGATGGTCGTCGTCGTGAGTAGACAAGAAGGGGAGCCTGAGAAGAAGAAGTAGGAGAGGATGTATCTGAAGTAGGAGACGCGAGACTCGCTGGAGAGGATGTATCTGTAGTCGTCATTAGAGAGAGAGAGAGAGGGAGACGCGAGACTCGCCAAAGACTCGAGACTCGCCGGAGGAGGGCGGCGGCTACAGATATCCTAAAACAAAACCCAGATTTGTTTCTGGCTCTGATACCATGAAACAATTGAGAGGAAACTAGAAATGTTGTATATTCAATTGTGTATTGATACAAAAGAGATTGTACAAATAAATATAATGCTCTAAGCCTACTTAAGAAATACAAAGAAAGGAAAGCACAAATTGAGGAAATCATTAATAACATATTTACAATATTCCTAATAGGAAACGGACTCCTAAAAGGAAATGGAATATTCACAATATATTCAATTATGAATATTCTCACAAACACTCCAATATCCTCAAGGTTCTTCCAAACCTTAATAGGAAAACTATCTGGTTCTAAAACCTTTCTCGATTTCATTTTTCTCAATACATTTTCCACTTCCGACTTTTGTACTCTATGATAAAATATATATTTTGTCTCCCCCTTCCAATAAAAATACTCAAGTCCTCATCGTTTAGGTTGCCCTTATCTCTCACATTCAATAGCTTATCAAAGTAATTCTTTCATCGTCCCTTAATTTTATCATTTTTTACTAATACCCTCCAATCATCATCTTTTAATACTACCTATTATTTTTCAACTAAATGAACCTGTATCATATTGTGTATGGACAAATTCCTCCATCCCATCTTCAATATATTCCTGGTTCTTCAGTAGTTGCAACTGTAGATCAGCGGGGAAAAGATAGAGAAGACACATTATGAATCGTCAAACACCTTCATCAACCACAAAACCGTATGAAGAAAATTGCGGATAAGCATAGGTCAGAGAGGAATTTCCAGGTCGATGATTGGGTTTATCTGCGACTGCAGCCTTACAAGCAACTTTTTGCCCACTTCAGAAGTAATCAAAAACTCTCCCCCAAGTTCTATGGCCCTTTCAAAGTCCTTAAGAAGATTGGCAAGGTCGCTTATCACTTGGATTTACCTCCCACTTCTAGGATTCGCCAAGTTTTTCATGTATCCTTACTTAAGAAAAAGTTAGGTACAGAGGTGGTTGTCTCAGTCCACTCTCCCTGTTAGTGACGACGGTCTTTTACAACCTGAACCTTTGGTTGTTTTGGATTGCAGGCTTATCAAGTACAAGGATCGTCCAGACACAATTATTGGTTCAGTGGTCAAATTCTTTTCGCGAGGATGCTACATGGGAATCTATTTTGGTTTGCAGAAGAGATTTCCTTCATGTGTGCCATGTGATCAAGGCTTAACTCAAGAAGATGGGAATGTTACGAGAGCTTGAGATGAACCAGATCATACCAGTCACAAGTAACACGTGGCTCCTTCAACATCAATTAAAGAGAGTTAGTTGCAGATTAGTTACAATTAGTTAGTTGTTAGTTGCGCCTTTGGCGGGAAATCTGTTGGGAGCTGTTGTATTAAAGTCTGGGGAAATGAGAGGAAGGATATTCTGGAAGTATCAGTTTTAGTCCGTTAATTGATGAGTTTTATTGATTGTATTCTTGCTAAAAATCTTTCTCTGCAATGTTCTAAAAGGTGCTAAGGTGCTAGGCGGGTGGGCGATGGGGAGCCTAGCACCTAAGGGCCTAGGTGGGGGTCTAGGGAGAGATCTAGGCAAGGCCTAGATAGTTCTTTATTTATTTATTAAGATAATTAATATTTACTTAATAAAACAATTAATAATGCATGAGAAAATTTTTTATAACATCAAATTTATAATATTGGGGACTTAAGACTCTGTTTGGTTTGATTTTGTTATCAAATATATGATATTCATTCTTAATCGCGGCGGACCACTATCATCTAGCGCCTAGGCAAGGCCTAGGCAGCCCTAGGCAAGGCCTTTAAAACAGCGTTTCTCTGTAATTCATTTCCATTCAAAAAATACTCTATTTTCCTTATTCTTTTCTATTTTTTTTCCTATTAGTTTCTGGGGAATACCTTATGAAGATTGTAAGAACAATAAATAAAGATGAAAAGAGAACCCAAAGCAACCCCACACCATATTCTCTCCCAGCTCTCTTATATATACAACCAACTTTACCCCAATTCTAACTAACAAGATTGTTTCCTAACACAGAGATACACTTCAGCTAACGATTCAACAACTTTTCCGGCCTAATAAGTACAATACTTTGAAGTTTTATCCACTAACTAAAATGCACAACACATTACAACATTAACTAGCTGTTTATCATGGACTAAACCTGCAAGAAGACGCAGCCCTACCTCCATGTAAGATAATTTGATGTAACCATATTAAAACAAGTGTAAAGCCTCTGCCTCTCGATTATATTAACCAAATATGGTGTAGTTTTCCATGGCTGAGAGAACAAAAAATAAATAAAAATTAAAAAACCCATTGATAGGTTGCGCTGAGCTTAGAGCTCAGCACCAAAAATAAGACCTTAGGTCAGCCCTGGAGTCGTAAGTCCGCTGACCTAACCACAAGGACCTCAGCAGAGGAACTGGCAAGAATGGGACGACCTTAGCCATTGGGCTGGATACAACGAAAGTACGTCTTTCCCACCTGTGCATTATTTGAACTCGAAGGTCTGCGGGACTGAAACGGAAAGGCGAGATGCCAGCCTATAATTATGGGAGCGTGCCAAGTGAATATGGAAATGTTGTAGAAGATTACGGAAACCTTCCTAAAATAGAGGAGGGGTATAAATCCCTCGGAGAGATCATAATAACAGGTACACAAATTCTTCTTTTAACCTAATTCTCATTGAATTCCTCTTTCTCCCATATGAATACTCGACTGACTTAAGCATCGGAGGATTATTGGCAGGCACCACACCGGTGTCAAGAGTTGTTTCTGCAGGATTACGAGACAGCCAGAGGAAGGACCAGGAACCGCCGTTATCAGTTGGCGCCGTCTGTGGGAACGATTTAACTTTTTTGATGACAGATTTCTGGGTGGTCAACACTCGTTCGATGGCAGGAAGCAACCGCAGAGATCTCCCGACTATGACTCCTCAGATGTTCTTGGCTATGCAACACCAAATAAGATTGTTAACGAAAATTTTGGAGGAAACACGCCGGGAAAACCAGACTCTGAAAACCCAGCAGAACAGGACAATCCCAGATCCACCCATTGAAATCCAAGGGGTACTCCCACGGGAGTTGGAAGGAAATGGTGGGAGAGTGGACGAAAGCGAAGGATGGATAGCAGATGATCAGTCCCAGCACCCGGATCCACTGGCGAGTGGAGCAATCAGAGTTATTCATGGAGGGTCAGCCGGAGGTGGCTCTTCCAGCTCAACCCAGGAGGCTCATCTGAGAAGACTAAGGTCAAACGACCCGTTAGAGATTTGCACGATGGGAAAGCAGAGAAGATGTCCTAAAAAGACAGAGGTAATAATCAATTTTTCGGAGGGAGATGAGAGAGGGACAATGTACCCACACGACGACCCGCTCGTGGTGCATATGGTCATTGCAAATTTTAAAACTAGAAGGGTACTGGTAGACAGTGGCAGCTCAGCTGACATCCTATTTCTGCACGCGTTTGACCGACTGAGGTTGGGAAGAGAGAGGCTAAGGCCAATGGCATCCCCTTTAGTGGGATTCACCGGGGAAGCAGTTTATCCCAAAGGGCGGATCGCCCTCCCGATGACTATGGGAGAAGAAGGGAGTCATGTGACTACCATGGTGGATTTCTTGGTGGTGGATTCACCATCCGCATATAACGCCATCCTTGGAAGAGTGCTTTTAAACAAAGTCAAAGTCGTGATTTCCACGCACCATCTCAAGGTAAAGTTCCCCACCCCTAAGGGGGTTGGAGAAATGAAAGGAGACCAAAAGATAGCTCGAGAATGTTATAATTATTCCGTTAGATATTACCGTGAGGCGTTAATGGTGGAAGAGCTGGACGTCAGGGATGAAGAAAAATTGTTGAGGGGGAAGCCTGTAGAAGAGCTTACCTTATTGCAGATCTGGCCTGATGAACCAGACAAAAAGATCCAGCTGGGAACAGGTCTGCAAGGCAGCGAGAGGAACACTTTAATCAAATTCTTGGCGAAGAGTAAAGACATCTTCGCATGGACACATGAAGACATGCCTGGAATAGATCCGCGGATTATGGTACACCGCTTGAATGTAAACCCAGATCATAAACCAATCAAGCAGAAAAAGAGGACCTTCGCGCCTGACAGGAGTAGAGCAGTGGTCGAGGAGGTTGACAAGTTGTTGAATGCCAAGTCCATACGAGAAGTATAGTATCCCACCTGGATTGCTAATGTTGTCATGGTTAAAAAATCCTCAGGGCAGTGGAGAATGTGTGTTGATTTCAAGGATCTTAACAAGTCTTGCCCAAAAGATAGCTTCCCACTTCCTCGTATAGATCAACTGGTAGACGCCACATCTGGACACGAATTGCTAAGCTTTATGGATGCATTTTAGGGCTACAACCAGATCAAGATGGACGAGGACGACCAGGAGAAGACAGTGTTTGTCACAGATAGGGGGTTGTACTGTTACACCGTCATGCCCTTTGGGTTGAAGAACGCGGGAGCTACCTACCAGAGGTTAGTTAATAGAATGTTCAAGGACTTGATATCCAAGAATATGGAGGTTTACGTTGATGATATGTTGGTGAAAAGTACACAGCGAGCCAGCCATGTGGAAGACGTGGCACAGGCCTTTGATATTCTGAGGAAATACAGAATGAAGTTAAATCCTGCGAAATGCGCATTTGGAGTGGCATCAGGAAAGTTCCTGGGGTTCATGGTATCTCAGTGAGGGATTGAAGGTGCAGCGGCTCACGGGCTGTGTAGCAGCTCTAAGCAGGTTTGTATTCAGGGCAACAGATAAATGCCAGCCTTTCTTTAAAGTTTGAAAGAAAATCTTTGCGTGGACGGAAGAAAGCGAGCGTGCATTCAACCAACTAAAGCACTATCTGCAACGCCCCCCATTGCTCAGTTCAACAGTGGACGGGAAGGAGCTGTTCTTATATATTGCGGTGTCTTCTTATGCGGTCAGCTCAGTCCTGATTAGATTAGATAATGGTGTGCAGAATCCAGTCTACTATACGAGCAAAGCGCTAAGAGGATCAGAGACTAGGTACCCGAGAATTGAGAAGGTGACATTCGCAGTAATCACTGCGGCTAAGAGATTGAGGCCCTATTTTCAATCACATTCCATCGGTATTTTAACTGACTTGCCTCTCAGAAGGGCCCTCCACAATCCAGATACGTCAGGACGTCTCATTCAGTGAGTTCAACATAGATTACAATCCCAGGAGCTCGATGAAGGCTCAGGCTTTGGCGGATTTTTTAGTCGAATATGCAGCGCCGGATAACGAGGTAAATAAAGGGGATGAAGAAATGTGGCTCCTACACGTAGATGGGTCAGTAACCAGGAAAATGAGCGGAGCAGGTATGATGCTGACCTCCCCAGACGGGAAAAAATTAAAGTACGCGTTAAGATTTGAGTTCAATGCTACGAATAACCAGGCAGAGTATGAGTCTCTGGTGATCGGACTCCAGATTGTTCAGTTTATTGGGCTGAAAAGCTTGGCCGTAATGAGTGATTCTCAACTTCTTGTGGGTCAAGTTAACGGAGAATTTGAAGCGAAGAAAGAAATGATGGAGAAATACCTTCGAGCAGTTAAGATCCTAGCTCAGAAAATTGATAGATTTTCAATATCTCAAATTCCCAGAGCAGAGAACCAGGAAGCTGACCTGTTATCTAAGATGACCACATCAGCAGAAGAGCTCTCTTCAGAGGGGATATTGATCCAAACGTTGAAAGCCCCAAGCATTGGGGAGGAGAAGCAGCTGGTCATGACAATCGATTATTCTGATTCATGGGCTGAGCCCATTGTTAAATACATTAGAACGTGAGAACTGCCAGAAGATAGGCAAGAGGGCAGAAAACTGAAAATCTGTGCAGCAAGGAATACATTGATGGGTGACGTTCTGTATAAAATGGGATTTTCCTTACCGTACCTCAGATGTTTAATGAAAGGGGAAGCCAACGGAGCTATGAAAGAGGTTCACGGGGGAATTTGCGGAGCTCACCACGGGGGCAGAACTCTCGCCCATAAAATCATCCGAATGGGATATTACTGGCCCACCATGCAAAGCGATTGTGCATCGCTAGTCAGAAAGTGTGATTCTTTCCAGCGGTTTGCTAATATCTCCCATGCGCCTCCCACTGAGATGAGTCCAATGAGAGGACCTTGGCCTTTCGCTCAATGGGGCATGGATTTCATAGGTCCCCTTCCCAAAGGAGCAGGGCAGAGACAGTATGCGGTGGTGGCAATTGACTACTTTACAAAGTGGGTTGAGGCTAAGGCTTTATCCATCATCACTTCCCGTACCATCATTTCATTTCTTTGGAAGAATATTATTTGCAGGTTTGGATTGCCTAGGGTGTTGGTGGTTGACCTAGGGAAGCAGTTCGACAACTCAGAGTTCAAGGATTTTTGTGCAGAGAAGGCCATACACGTGCACTTCATGTCTAAAGCCTATCCTAGAGCTAACGGACAGGCCGAAGTCACGAACCGCGAAATAAAGAAAGGCATCAAGAAAAGATTAAAGTCGGCAAAAGGGGATTGGCCGAGCGAGCTACATCATGTGTTATGGGCCTTTCGTACCTCGCCCAGGTCAGCTACAGGTGAGACGCCGTATTCCCTCGCCTTTGGGTCAGAGGTAGTGATCCCCATTGAAGTGGAGTTGTTAAACTAGAGAACTGCATCATCAGAGGAAGTAGAGAATTCAGAAGAACTTAGGGCTGAGCTGGATCTTATTGAAGAAAAGAGAGACAGGGCAGCAGCAAGGATCGTCGTTTACCAACAAAGAGTGGCAAAGTATCATAATGCCAAGGTTCAACCCAGATCGTTCCAACCTGGAGACTTGGTTTTGAGGAAGGTAGACCCCACGGGGAAGAGGGTGAAGCAGCTCCAACCCAACTGGGAAGGGCCTTATCAAATCATCAGGCATTCCAAGGCGGGTGCATATCGATTCAAGACCTTAAGGGGGAAAGAACTGCCAAATCCTTGGAATGCAGAACATTTGAAAAAATATTACAGGTAACTTGCTGGAGCTAAAACTTATTGTTTTCTATTATATAGCATTTTGTTTACGTTTTGTTACGAAGAAGAGCTCGATCTTAACCTCAAATTATGATTTTACTACTTTTTGTGATACCAACTCATGATCAATGTAAAAGTCATAGATCGTGTATACGTCATGCTCAAATATGAATGAAAGGCTTCATCAAATTCTCATCTCTCGTTTATACATAGAAAGGTAATTAGTGCTACGGCGCAGGTAAGCTCGACACTAGGGTGCAAGCTCAGCAACATGCCAAGGCATGAAACAAATCGCTAAGGCGTAAAGTGCTAAGGCACA
>NMUG010003489.1:0-14755 GCA_002855965.1 Monotropa hypopitys
TTGAATTGTGCAAACAAAGAAAAAGACCAAGCACCAACCGGTTGCACCCCATACCCAACCGGTTGGTCCACGCTCAGGATTTTCTAAAATTTGCTACCGAAACGGTTTTGAGTCTAACTCTTTCATCCGGACTCCGATTGACACGATTCAAGTCTCGTTGGATTCGTAATTGAATGCTCTATCACAATCTAGGGTCAACCACCTTAAAATTATACTAGGATTTTAAGGTAAAATCAATCAAGATACCGAATCCATTTAAGAATACGACTTTAAATTCCGGAAAAATACTTTATAAAATACGGGTCATTACACCTGTTGAGGTTGAAGAGGCTGTCGAAGAGGAGGAGCCGGAGGCAGCTGGGCCATCCGACAGGCGCGCCTGTCCCTACCTGCAGTATACTAAGACCGGCGTCCTTCTGCCGGCTAACTTTAGGAGGAAATATGCCATCCCTGACGATGTTACGACAAAGCTTCTGTACGAGCCGGAGGAGGTTCCTTATGGTGACGATTACGTTGCTATTCCCTTCATGGCCATTACAGAGGGTGGCCTCCGGCTACCAATTGATGAATCTATAAGAGACCTCCTGTGTGAGTATGGGCTTTCCCCAACCCAACTCTCTGGGAATACATATAGGGTGGTCGGCTGTATTAGAAAGATGTGCCGGACCCAAGATCTTGTCTTCTCCATTGCAGATCTCTTTGCCCTCTTCACGCTTTCCCAAAATAAGAAAAAACAGCGTTATTTCCTGAGCGCTCGGCCTAGGTCCGGAGACTTGTTCACCCATATGTCGGACTCTGATAAGTGGGCCGATATTTATGTCATAGTGACCGGAGGCTATAATAGCCCTGCCGACGGTAGCAAACCAATACCGACTGCCAAGGGGTCGCCTGGTAAGCTTTGTTGAGTCTTCGTGCATTCAATTATCCTGCTTTTCTTTATGCCGACTGATTGAATTTTCTGTTTTGCAGCCCTTTCAAAAGTCACTCTCCGGTTGAAGAACCGAGCTGATCCCAGTCATCTCACTGTACTCCGGGCACTTCCACACAGAGACGTCCCTCGGGTCCTTGAGTGCCAGCCGACTTATTTGTCCTTTCTAAAAGATAAGAGGAAGCGAGCGGCTCACTGGACCTCTGCCAAGTTGCCCAGATCTTCAAAAATGCCGATCAGAGAGGGGTTTGAGGCGGTGGCTGCCTCCCTTACGGGTGATTTTGTTAGGAAGAGGAAGAGGGGCGCCAAGGAGGCGGAGGGCACCTCTACTCGACCTGCTGATGTTCCTTTGACCCCAGGACCTCTTGCTCCGGTGGGGGATGGTGACGGCTCCCGGACTCTGCTGGCTGTGACTGGAGCCCAAGAAACGGTGGTGGTTGCTGAGGAGCAGCCCCAGCAGCCCTGGGGCAGGTCGTCTTCATTTTCTGTCAGAGACCGCGGCAAGCAGCCGGTCAGTGCTAATGAGAATGGCAGCCCCAGCTGACCTGGCCGGATGACACCCATGTTTTGGCCTGCGATAGCGTGGTGGAGCACCCTGAGCTGGAGGTGAGATTCGGCAAGGTTTTGGAGTCTCCTGGCAACACTGCTGCCCTGCCGGATCATTATGTTGACAGGGTGGAGAAGGGTTTCTCCTGTCTTGTTGAGGTATTATCTTTAGCCAGTCTTTTTCCGGATCACTGTTCATGCAATTTGCTGATTGATTGAAATTTCTTGTAGGGCCTTGCCTGCTTCTCCTCTATTCATGACAAATTTCTGTATGCCGCAAGTGAGAGGGTCCGACTAAGGGAGGAAAGGACCACAAGAGATGTTCAGATTGCAAGCCTTCAGAAGGCATTGGAGGAGGAGAAGAAGAGGGGGGATGACCTGGATAAGAAGCTCCAGCGCGAGAGGCGTTCACACAAAAAGGAGCTAGACGCTGAGAAGAAGAAGGGAGTGGAGTCGGCCAAGGCGGCCGAGGAGTCCGTCTATGGATCAGGCCTGAAGGACACCCGAGAGACCTTCAGGCAGCAGTGTCGGGATCAGGTGCTTGTTCAGCACAGATACAGCTACACCCCTGCCTACAAGACGGGCCATCGGGATGGATATGACTTGGCGCTACAGAGGGCAGGCGTCCCAGATACTCACTCTGCCCGGAGGTATGCTGGGTGTCCAGAGGTGACGCTGATCCCGATAGAGGAGACCTTCCCGGAGGCCGAGGAGGATGAAGAAGAAGGAGAAGAGGAAGCAGCCGACAGGGAGGAGCACAATCCGGAGCAGAACTGAAGGCTTCCTTTTCTTCTTTTTCTTTTGCTTGTTTTTTTTGAAAATTTTTTGTAATCATCTTCCGGACGTTGATCCACTCTCTTCTTTTAATGGGATGTGTGAATGACTTTTGTACTTGGTTTGTTTGCATAAACATTTTAAACAGTTGGCCTGCGGACATGTTAAGGGGTTTACTAGTCCCCTTAGAATGATCCGGGTGTCTTATCCAGTGGAGTGAGATTAGTAGAAGCCTGGCAGATGACTACCGGTGGCCTGGTCTCCGGTATTTGTGCCAGGACCGACAGAAGCCTGGCGGATGACCGCCGGAGGCTCGGCCATTGTAGCGAAAATCCTTGACCGGAGGGCAATGCAGACGACTGCTGAAGGCGCGGTCAAGGGGCGAACCCATAAGGGTATTATGCTAGGACTAACAGAAGCCTAGCAGATGACCACCGGAGGCTCGGTCATTGTAGCGAAAATCCTTGACCAGAGGCCGGTGCAGACAACTGCTGAAGGCACGGTCAAGGGGCGAACCTATGAGGGTATTATGCTAGGACCGACAGAAGCCTGGCGGATGACCGCCGGAGGCTCGGTCATTGTAGCAAAAATCCGTGACCGGAGGCCGGTGCAGACGACTGCTGAAGGCACGGTCAAGGGGCGAACCCATGAGGGTATTATGCTAGGACTGACAGAAGCCTGGCAGATGACCGCCGGAGGCTCGGTCATTGTAGCGAAAATCCTTGACCGGAGGCCGGTGCAGATGACTGCTGAAGACCTGACCAAAGAAGGGAGTTTGACCAACAGAAGCCTGGCAGGTGACTGCCGGAGGCTTGGTCGAAGAAAGACCCTTGGCCAACGGAAGCCTGGAAGATGACTGCCGGAGGCTTGGCCAAAGGATGGGGAACCAGCTAGAAGTATAGAGTTGCCGACGGATGGAATGCACCGGACTAGTTTTTTGAAGAATAAAAAAGGTTTTATTAAAATTTAACAGTTTTGGTACAATTGAGTGATAGTATTTTCTAAGGTTCAGGGCATTCCATGGTTTGCCGACAGGCGTGGCATCCATTTCTTTCAGCTTGTAGGCTCCTTTACCGACGATCTTTGTGATTCTGAACGGACCTTCCCAGTTAGGCATGAGTTTCTGTTTTTGCTTTTCAGGACCACTTTCCGGAGGACCAGCTCGTCCGGTTTGAATGTCCGAATACGGACGTTTTTGTTGAAGACCCTGGCTACTTCTTGTTGATAGGAGGCCAGTCTGATCCTGGCGGACTCCCTCTTTTCTTTTGCAAGGTCCAAGTCGGCAGCCAGGGCTGAGTCATTTGTTGGCTGATCAAAGTGTTGTGTCCAGATGATTGGGAACTCAGCCTGGATTGGGATGACTGCCTCCACGCCGAAGTCCAAAGAGTATGGTGTTTGGCCGGTTGACCGACGTGGAGTGGTCTGGTAGGCCCAGAGTACATGTGAGAGCTCTTCTTTCCATTTCCCCCTCTTTGACTCCAGCCTTCTCTTCAGACCAGCTGAAATGGTCTTGTTTGATGCTTCGGCCTGGCTGTTGCATTGAGGATAGTAAGGGGTGGAGTTGAAAAATCTAATGCTAAGCTCTTCGCATGTGTTTGAGACGAGATCGCCGACGAACTGGGTGCCGTTGTCTGACACTATGGCATAGGGCACGCCGAACCTGGAGATTACGTTCTTCCAAATGAAATGCTTGACGTCGGCAGCTGTGATGGTGACGAGGGGTTCGGCCTCAACCCATTTGGTAAAGTAGTCAGTTGCAGTGATGAGGAACCTTAACCCTCCCGGAGCAGTTGGGAGCTTGCCGACGATGTCAATGCCCCATTGGGCAAATGGCCAAGGGCTAGTGATCGGCTGAAGATCTTCGGGCGGACAGTGGATTTCTGGAGCAAATAGTTGGCACTTGTGGCATGCTCTAACATTGTCTTCAGCATCCTTGCGCATCTTTGGCCACCAGTACCCTTGGGTGATTTCTCGGTGGGCTAGTGCCCGCCCACCGGAGTGACATCCTCCACTACCGGAGTGAAGTTCTCCGAGGATTACCGGAGCCTGAGCTGGATGGACGCAGAGCAGATATGGACCGGTCCTGGATCGTCGGTAGAGGGCCTCCGTTGGAGACAACCAGAAGTTTGCTGCCTTGCAACGGATACGATGGGCCTCTCGCCGATCCTCCGGCAGAGTATCTGACTTGAGAAATGCAAAAATTTCATCCATCCAGCTAGGGCCTTCTGATATGTTATTTACCTCCAATGCCGGAGGCTCATGACTCGACTGAGAGATGATGCCGAAGGAAATTGATCGCTGGCCGGTGATAGAACAAGCAGAGGCCAGGTTTGTGAGGGCATCAGCGTGGGAGTTGTACTCTCTTGAGATCTGTTCAATCCGGAAGGTTTTGAACTTCTTTGATTCTTCCAGAGCAGAGCTGAGATATTTGCACATACGGTCGTCCCCAGCGCCATACTCTCCGGTCAGCTGGTTGACGACCAGTTGAGAGTCGCTGAAGACGACAATGTCCTCAATCCCAATGTCTGCAGCGAGGCGTAGTCCGGAGATCAGAGCTTTATATTTTGCGTCATTGTTGGAGGCCGGATACTCAATTGTCAGGGCATTTTCATGGATGACTCCCCCAGGGGAGGCTAGTACGATCCTTGCGCCGGAACCCCGATTGTTGGATGCGCTGTCCACATGCAGTCTCCAAGTGTCCCTATGAAAGAGCTGCCATTGTTCCGTCGGATGTTGGACACAAGTGCCGGAGCATCGTGGAGGCGGAGCAGTAGATGAGGAGGCAACCTGTGGATCCGTGGCATTGACCGGAGACTGTGCCGGAGCTTCCTAAGGGATGACCCCCGGAGAGAACTCTGCGACGAAGTCGGCCAATACCTGGGCTTTGATGGTCGTCCTGTGCTGATACTTAATGTCAAAGTTGGCCAGTTCGACCGCCTATTTTGAGATCCAGTTTGAGAGGTCGGCCTTCCGGAGGACTGCCTTTAGTGGATGCTCCGTCAACACTGTGATGGTATGCTGCTGGAAGTAGGGTAGTAACTTCCTGGAAGCAGAAACAAGAGCAAGAGCGAGTTTTTCAAGGGGCAAGTACCTGGTTTCGGCAAAAGGAGGGTCTTGCTGGTGTAATAGACCGGCTGGTGGTCCGTTGCTTCCACTCGGCATAGAACAGAGCTTATGGCATGCTGGGAGACGGCCAGATAGAGGATGAGAGGCTCCATGTCCTTCGGTGTGACCAATACCGGAGGGCTGGAGATATATTTTTTGAGTTGTTGGAGAGCCCGATCGCACTCCTCTATCCACTTATAACTGCGCCGGCTGGTCTTGATGGCTTGGAAGAACGGCCGGCAAAGGTCAGGCGACCGGATGATAAATCTGTTGAGAGCCGCTGCCATGCCGGTTAGTCGCTGAACCTCTTTGATGGTGGACGGAGGCCTGAGATTTGTTACCGCAGTGACCTGGGATGGGTCCTCTTCTATTCCCCGGCTGGTAACAAGATAGCCAAGGAATTTGCCGGAGCCCACACCGAAGGCACATTTTTCGGCATTGAGCCGGAGCCCATGATTCTTCAGGATGTCAAAGACATCTGCCAGATGCTGGAGGTGGTCGGTTGCATACCTGCTCTTGACAACTATGTCGTCAATGTAGGCCTCCATTGTGTCCCTGATCTGCCGGGAGAACATCCAAGAGATCATCCATTGGTATGTTGCTCCGGCATTCTTGAGGCCGAAGGGCATGACTTTGTAGCAATATACCCCTTTAGGGGTGATGAAGTCTGTCTTCTCCATGTCCTCCTTAGCCATTGAGATCTGATTATAGCCCCTGTAAGCGTCCATGAAACTGAGCCTCTAGTGTCCGGCCGTGGCGTCGACTAGCTGGTCGATTCGGTCCAAAGGGAAGCAGTCCTTCGGGCAGGCATCGTTGAGGTTGGTGTAGTCAACACAGACTCGCCATTTGCCGGACTTCTTCTTGACGACCACTGTGTTTGCCAACCAGATGGGATACTGGACTTCTTGGATGGCAACTCCTTCTAACAGCCGGTCCACCTTTTCAATGACAGCCTGAGTATGTGCTGGAGAGGAGAGTCGGGGTCTTTGGACGATGGGATGCTGAGAGGTATTTACGTTCAACTGATGATAGATGAATGACGGGTCCACTCCGGGCATCTCGTATGGAGTCCAGGCGAAGACCTTAATGTTGGCTTTCAGAAACTTCACATATCTTTCTTGGTCCGTAGGAGAGAGTGAGGACCCAATAAGGAACGCCCGACTGCCATCCTCATTGATCGGTACCGTTATGAGCTCTTCAACTGCTTTGTCGATTGTCGGAGCGCCAACATCCTCGATAACTGGGGTGTCCGGGACTTCTACCCATTGAACTTGTTTCATCTACTTGTTTTCCTGGACAGCCAAAATGTAGCACTGTTTTGATGCTGCCTGATCGCCATAAATATCCTCCTGCCGTCCGGAGGCTCCAATGAACCGGACAACCTGGTGGAAGGTTGAGGCGATCGCCTGCATGGAGTGAATCCAGGTCTGACCAAGGATGGCATTATATGGACTTGGAACAGCAACAACGATGAACTCCATGTCAACTGTCTTGGATCCTGCCCAGACCGAGAGAGTGATCTTGCCGAGGGCCCAGACAGGGGCTTCGTTAAATCCGACCAAGGGGACATCGGCTGGCTGCAAGGCATCATAGGGAAGTTTAAGCGCTTGAAACATGGAAAAATACATTACCTCTGTAGATCTTCCTTGGTCGATGAGGATACGCCGGACATTGGCTGGTCCGACGCATAGAGTGACGACCAGGGCATCGTTGTGAGGAAACTGGACTCGGTCAAGGTCCTTCTCTGTGAAGGTTATAGCCCATCCTGATCGGTCGGATGGCTACTTCCATTTGAGACCAGAACCAACCGTGAGCACTTGCTTTGGGGCAGAGGCCTGGTCGATTTCTACTCTGAGACGGGCGGCAACCTCCTTGTTAATTGGCCCATGAATAACGTTGATTATCGGAACGTCCTCCTCCAACTGGATGAGGTGTCCGGTCCTCTGGGCGAGCTCCAGTGTCTTCTGCTGATCAACCCAATATGCTAGGTGTCCTTGCTGCACCAGGAGCTCTAAGTACGACTTGAAGGGTTTGCACCCGGTCGTGAAATGTCCTTTCTCCCTATGATAGGTGCAGTGGATCCATTTGTATTTCGTTTTGCCGGCCGTTCCAAGCTTGTGGTCCGGCCAAGCGAAGAAAGGCTGATTCTCAATATGTTTTAGCACGGCGTAGATGGGTTCGGTAAAGACTGTCGTTTCTGCGGTGAGCTCGTGGAATCTGGGGGCCTTTGGACCACCTTTCCTTCCTTTTTTGACGACATTTACCTGTCTTCGGTTTCCTGCTGATTGTGGAGCCGAAGCCTGCTGATCCGGACGCTGTGTGGCACGCTCAGCCAAGAGTTCTTCCAACTGACAGAATTTTTCCACCCGGAGCATGAGATCGTCCATGTCCTCTGATGGGTGGAGCGTGAGGTTGGCAAAGATCCGGCTGTTGCTATCCAGACCATTTTTGAAAGAGGAGACGGCTACTGTCTGGTCGCATCCCTGGATGTCGTTGAAGAGCTCCCAGTACCTCTCGGAGTACTGGCGGAGACTTTCATCTGGACGCTTCTTAAGACTGATGAGAGCGTCGATTTGCTTGGATTGCCGGCTACTGGTTACGAACCTCGCCATGAAAGCCCGTTCAAGGTCCCGGTAGCATGAAATGCTACGTGGAGGGAGCTTGTTGAAATAGAGTGAGCCCAGAGTGTCAAGACTGGTGGGGAACACCTTGCACATGACCGAGTCGTCGGTAGTATAAAGAGAGATGGTCTGGCGGTAGTGGATGAGATGAGTGTAGGCGTCCATCTTGGGGTCATACCTTGTGAACTTGGGCAGGTTAAAACCTGCCGGGAGAGTCGCCAGCTCAATCTCCGAAATGAAAGGAGATAAACTGAGTTGCCGGAGCCTGGCATCAACGGACGCCTTCTATTGTACGACCCTCTTCTCTGGGCTAGCTGCCATCTGTCTTCGACGGTTGAGATGGTCCCTGAGGTCTACGACCGGAGGTGAGGAATCACGATTTCTGGGGTTCCTCCTCTTATGGCCAGAGAAGTCACCTGCTCCGTGATACCGTCTGGAGCGCTGATCGTTCCTTCGCCGGCAGTGCCTGTGGCTTGCTTCAGAAGTATCCATGGGAAGAGTGTCCGGCGAAGTGACCCTGATGGGGGCCCAGTCTTCTTCATCCAGACAATGAGTCTCGCGAGATCTTGCTGAGCGAGAGCTAGAGACAGCACTGTTGCAGGGTCGGTATCTGGGGGACTGAGTGTGATGGCCTCCCGACTGGCGCCTTCGGATGGGGGATCAGCGAACTGTTCTTCCCCTATCCATGCGTCCGTGATCGTTCAGCCCTCCCGGGCACTCCAGGTCCGACCTTCTAAGTGTGCGCTCCGAGTCACCCTGCAAAGCTTCGGACGGAATGGTTGGACAAAGGGTTGGTCCTCCGGCGAGCCTTGCTAACTGATCCTTGAGGAAAGCTATCTCGAGATCTTTCTGACGGAGCTGCTCGTCGGGCTGCTGAGAGGTGGATCCCAACAGGGTTAGGGGAGGATCTCCGGTGGCAAGGATGGGCGGAATGGGAGCAATGGGTAATCGGCGAGGATGACGGTCACGAGAGTCGTCGACGGCCATTGAAGGAGAAGGAGATACTTAGCAAAGGATTAGACTGTCGGTCACCTGATTCTGGGAACGAAATTCCCCAACGGAGTCGCCAATTGTGGTGACTGAAAGTCCGGAGGGTACCTTGGGTCCTTCGGATGCTGGCCGGATGACTGGGGGTGGATGCTTCGGCTGAATGTGAGGTCACCTATAAGAGAAGAGGGATCACTTGCTTGGCTCCTGCAATCACAAAGGTCAGTGCCCATCGGTCGGCATCGATCGAGAGGGGCCTCCAATGGCAAAGTCAGCAATAGTAAGAGAGAGGAAACTGTAAGCTGAAAAGAGCGGTCAGAGAGATACCAGATTGTCTGTCCCATGAACAGTGATTTGATGGGATATATATAGGGAAACCTGACTTGGCGCTAAATATGCAAGCGTGTGATGCACAAGGGTGGGAGGCCGGATGCTGACGTTAGCCCTACAGTGTTGCTGGGCCGCTGAACTAACCCGAGCCACGTCAGCAGATGTACGGCCAACCCGCGTACCACATGCCGGAGGTCATTGTTCCCTGCTGCTGCCGATGGTGGACCCCTCCGGCATAGGACCGTCTGTCGGTGGAAGTTATTCCATCCCCTAGTGGGGAGTGGAAACGCTAGGCCTCCTTGACGTCCGGATGGATGTGCCAGAGGTTGAAGGAGGCCGCATGGACGGCTCGGCTTGGCTCCTTCGGGTGTCCAGTGAGACTGCTTAGATTGCTGAAGAACACATGATGAACCGCCGGTTCTGTCCTCCAGCTGCAGTGTATGTCCGGACGTTCGTGAGGACGACGGCCCTGGATTGCTCCGCGATGTGTCAATTGGATCCGGATCGCTGAGTTGATCCGGATGGTGGGGGTCCGGCCCAAGATGTATATGGTCCGGCTACCACAAAGATCAATAAGAGAAGTTCTTTTATAATCTTCAAAAGATGGTACAAATCGACAGAGCATAAGTTTTGTCGACAGAGATTTATAACTACTCCTAAGATGAAATAAAAACTACTAAGAAAAAAATATAACTGTTGAGTTGTTGGGTTCTTCGTGTGTCCTCTTTGCCCTTGGGTTCCTTCTTTATATAGCCTGCATGTATTTTGAATTTGGATATTTTTCCCTCTTTGATTTCTTCATAACCGAATAAGATTTACAACTATCCTTTTACTGTTGTGACATCTGTTTTTAAACTATTCTGGACAGTTTTTATCTTCTAGAACTTCTTATTTTATAACTAATATTTCTTTATTTTATCTTTATTATAGCCTGTTAGTCTTTAGGCTACTTTAATCAAGATATAAAAATTAATTATCCTTCTACTTAGGATAAAATAATTTTTATAATGAATAATTTATTTCCGCAAATTTATAAAACTCAGGAATTTGGTCTATAAGTTATACTATTTTTAGACCAATAATGAAAAAATAATCATATTAATTTTAGACCTGATTATCCTTCTTATTTAGGATAATATTTTATTAATAATACCAAAAATATGGAAACTGGTCCAAACAATGCCCCCCTTATTTGATTAAATGAGTTTGATCAAATAATACACTCGTACTGTCTCTCGATCTTCCCTCAATCGGCAATTCTTCAAATCCCTCATTCAGAAATGGCTCCCAAGCGAAGATCATCCAAAGAAGAAGCTCAAAAGGAAATTACTCCCAGTCTCTGTTTTCCTCAATGCTTGAGAGAAGCCCCAAAAATAGATGGTTTCTTTATTCCTGCTATAGGTCATGACTCCTGCTATGTTCTTGGCCCTATTTACTCTACCTCTCCAGAGGAACTTCCTTCGTATTATCTATTTAATCACGAAGAACCCTTACTTGTATCCCTTCTAGGGCTCCAAAGGACTGGATGGGATACTATGTCAACCATTAGGTCATCGCCTAGTACTTTATTGTCTTAGGTTAACTGGGTTGAACGGATGTCTTCTTTTTATAGAGACGAATAGACAGATATGTGTATCTCTGGGATTATTGATTTTTTACTCGAAATTATGTCTTCAATCCCAATCTCATCTCAGCAGTAGCATTATTTTGGTCTGTTGCTTCTAATACTTTTGTTCTTAAATTTGGGCCTATGTCCCCTACGGTTTTAGACATAGTACTCCTTACATACCTCTCTTGTAATGGTTTAGAGGTGAATGCTATCATTGAACCTCAATCTTGTGCTCTTGCATTTGAGTCTTCTTCTGAGACACAATGGATTTATTTCAATTTTCTGGCTACCTATAAGCAGGAATTAAATCCCCCTTCTTTTGATGAAAAAGTAGCCTTCTACCTATATTGGATTAATAAACACTTGTTGTGTGTGGCTGGTCTGAAAATTACCAAAGAGTAGCCATTTGTTTGGCACAAAATGCCAGGCTTGCTTTGGCACCTTACTTGCTAGATGTCCTTTATAAAGGTCTTTTCTCCTTTGTCCAAGCTAAAATAACCTGTAGTTGTGGTGGTCCTTTTTGGGTTCTGCAAGCTTGGCTTTATGCCTATTTTCCAGACACTTCTCCTTTTTTGCCACCCAATACATCTTGCCACAGTTATGTGCAACACTTTCTTTCTATTGATCCCATACCTAAAAGTTTTACCTTTGCAAAATATTTTACCTCTTTTTATGAACCTCAACCTGATTATTGTCTTGTATGGCTTCCTTTCTCAGAGCTCAAATCCTCATCCTGTGCCTGGGTGATACCTATCCTTGATATGTCATCTCCAGCCCCTATTATTCATGAGTTTTGGGTCAGTATTTTGGTTCCTAGATTTATATCTGTTGGCTTTTCTCCTTCTGCCTCAAAGTTTTCAAATTGCAGCTTTGAAATTTATTTTCCAAATCAAAGTGCAAGACAACTTGGTATGTCCCAAGGTATTCCAGTACCATATACCAACCCTAGGATTAAGGATTGTGTCAAGACTAGGTCAGTTGTTACTGAAGCCTCAATAATTGCAACTTATTTGAGCCATTATCAACAAGTCTGTGCAACCTTCAAATTTAAACCTTTTGTGCCTGAACCCATGGTCTCAGTAAAATTTAATGAATGGTGGGAGGTTGTTAATGCTATTATCTTTACTAATTCTTTGGAAAACTGCCTTCTAAGGCTTGATGTTCCATCTTAAATACATTTTACCTTGTATTTCTCTTTTTACTTATCTAAACTGCTTCTTGGCTTAACCCTCATTTTCTTTCCTTTTTTAGGTTCCATAAAGTCAAAGAGATTTGATTCAGCTAACAGACCTTCTTCTTCTAAGAAGAGTATACCTACTAGATCCTCATTGCTGAGGGAATTAGAAGAAGAATAAGATGATGAGGACCAACCATTAGCTTCTCTTGTTCAGGTATTCTATTAATTAGATATTCGCATTTCTTTGTCACAAGCATTTTCCTTAGGTTCTTTGATATTTCTCAGATATCAAGGAGAAGAGTAATTATACCTGAGGAAGACATACCAACCTCTCCTGTCAATCCTACTGCTGAGAGCAGTCCCTTTTTGTCGACAGATAATGTTCTGTTTTCTACTTCTTCCACAAATTTCCCAGTAGCTGGTGATGTTGGTACTATTGAAGCTGTCTTTCTGTCGACAAAGAAAATTCCACCTCCATATCCTTATATGGATGTCCCAGAAGTTCCTGATGTCACTATGGAGCCCTTAGAGGAAGAAACTGTACGTGATGTTGGTGTTGCAGATGTTATTCCAGATTTGACTGGAGCCTTGGTAGTGGTTCCATTATATAAGACAATGATTGTTGCCATTGAGGAAATAGATGACCAGGGTGATCAGGTTATGGCAACAATCACAAATGGCCAATCAAATCCAGTGTCTGAAGAAACCTATCATCCATATGACATGTTAGAGGTAATTGATACACCAGAAGCTCAATTTTCTGAGGAAGGTCAATCTATGCCTCCTGTTGGGTCTCCTCATCTTGACTTTGATGATATTCAACCACATGATCTTTCTGTGGATACCCAAGTCTGGAAATCTGACTCTAAAACTCCTTCTTTCACGCCTGAGGTAACCCAAACCTTCAATGATAATCTAGAGGTCATGCTTTCTAAGGTTCAGTCACTTTCTGAGTCTTGTTCCTAATCTTTTTCTGATTTTCTTGTCAGTCCTTTTTCATACTAGTTGAGTCAAGAAGTTAAGGACAAATTGGATCCTTTCTTTAAAATGTTAGCACTTCCTTTGTCTGAGATTGCCACCAATCTTGCTTCTGTCTTTACCACTTGTGTTGCTCAAACACAAGCCTTGCCTTTACAAGAACATGTCAAACTTTCAATCTTTAAGGCTGATTTAGACATGAAAATGGCTGCTTCTTATCAACAAGAGCTTGAGAATAAGAATGTTCTTCTTTTACAATTATCAGAAACTCCTCAGACCTTGAGTATTATGAGTAAGTCCATTCATCAAGTGAAGAACAAACTTGAAGCAATTGACAAGGAAAGAACTGAATTATTGTCCAGGCTCCAATATATCAGGGATGAGACAATCATTATTATCTGAGAACAAAATGACGGGCCTGAAACTTTCAAAGATTCTGCAATCAAATGAGGACATGGAAGCCAATATTCGAGCTGCAAAGATGGGTTATTTAAAGAATCAAGAAGAATTTGGCATTCTTGAGAACAAGTGGAAGTATTTTGTAAATATTTTTTACGACTTCAAGGCTAAAATTGAATAGCCTTTGTACATTTCATATTGGGTCATTTTTGTAATTTTGTGTGTTTTTGTGTAATACGCACTTTGGACCCTTTAATTAACCTGCTATGTGAGGTTAGTGTACAATATTTCTGTATTTAACGTGCCATGTAAGGTTAATGTAAAATCCTTCTGTTTTTAACCTTTTATGTGTAATGGTTTTTATCGTAAATATTCCTACATTTTTATCAGGTATTTTCAAAGGCAGTCAAATCCCCTTTTAACTGCAGGAATTTTACACGTATTGCAATCCTATTTTTGTGGGTACATGGGCTTTCTAATAACTGCACATTACCTAGTTTATTGTTAACCAAATTGGGTACTAATGGAAACGTGTTCAGTTATTTCTTCAATAACTGAGTCCTTTTATCCTTTAAATAGGCATTTGGAGACATTGTCGTTGAACTGCTATCGGACCATAAGTTGCATCCGGGTTCTGAGTGCCAGGCATGATCTCGAATTTATTCTGCCGGACCTTATGGGTCTGTTCTCATTATCTCGCAACCGTTCTTCCGGTCGGTACTTCTTTACCCCTCGGAAGCCCTATGGTGATATTTTTATGAGGCTGCCGGACTCAGAAATATGGGGGAATATCTACCTTCAGATTTTTGGTGAATATAGCTTCCGTTCGGATGAGGATCACCGATACCCTATCCCGATTAAAGAAGGAAGGCCTGATGTGTCGGCAGTATCAAATCATTTAAGGTCCATGGCGTCGCCTGCCCAGATCGCATCCCTTGTGAGATGTGAAGGCAGAGATGCTCCTACCCTCCTGGGATACGAACCGACATACAATAGTTTCCTTGAGGACCGGAAGGCAAAAGGGAAGAGGAAGATGGGGGAACATCTGGCTGCACGAGCCCCTGCCCAGAGGCGGATGTCCGTTTTAAAATACTTTGACAAAATGGAGGATCCGACGGCGCTGATGCAGGAGACGGCGGAGACGGCCGCTGAGGGAGTGCCTATGCAGGCTAGGGCTGCCGACGCGCCGGGGGATGCCCCTGCCGGAGGTCAACCGGAGCTTCTCCCCGTGAAAGAAGAGCCTTATGAAGATGAGGAGGTTACGGAGGGCATGAGATACACATTCTGGCCGCCGCAGCCCC
>NMUG010003490.1:0-14754 GCA_002855965.1 Monotropa hypopitys
AAGGACCAAACGGTGCGGACTAAAAACGGACCACCATTTCTAGATCGAATTTGAACGATCCAAACCGTTCAATGTCTTTAAAACGTGTTGATTAGGGTACCCGCGAGAAACAGTAAAAAAAAAGTTCAGGAAGGCCCTCATCCGAACAGTTTTTGCATGAAACTGTAATGAACAGTCCTTATAAAATTGGCTCGGATGAAGGCATTCCCGGTAAATTTTTTTGACCATTTTTTGCAGGGACCCTAAAAAACACCTTCTAAACACAATGGAGCAATCGGTTCGTAAAAATGTGATCGGGAAGGGCCCCAAAAAGTCAGGTCCGGACCTGAAGTGCTCTCATATATATATATCACCAAAATTAATAGTATCTTTAAGATTTTTAATCTTTTCTTTTTAAATATTACAAGTTAAACGAGGGTTTTATTTGATCAAAATTCGTTTATTTGTATTTCTATTCCTTAATTTTTGCAATATCATACCACAGAATAAGCTTTCAATATTTTAAATTGATCACTGCCATGTTTTTCACCCATGTCAAGTTGAGACAAGTGGGTGATTGTCTCGAAAGCAAGGAGCTGGTCAATGATTACTCCATTCTCGTCACCTTAATAAATATGCTTTGTTGTCGAGCTAGACCCAATAACAACTCCCTTAAGCTTTCAGGAGGAATGAGTTGTAGATACCTCAGTAGCCTTCGGAGGTGCAGGAGGAACAGTTGCAACAACAAAAGTTCTGGTCACCCCAGAATCAATGAAGGTAGAAAGATCATCCATCTTTTTCCTGTTCTTCAGTACCCTTGATCGTATTACCTTTCCTTTTGGCAGCCATTCGCACAATTACAGATTTGTCAAGTTTTGGTGCCATATCTTGATTTGGATACCATGGTCATATAGAAATAAATTACAATTTGTTAAAACTAAGCTTTAAGACGAGGAGGAACTAGAGATACCTTTCTCAATGGCTAAAGCCTTACTGATCGCTTCAGAGCCCAATAGAAATTCAGTTAAGGACTCAACTGTGACCAACAACTTGAAATCATGTATGTCATAAAGCTCTATACTTTCAATCTCTTTAATTTGATTGGGATCCGAACCGTCCAGTGTCTTTAAATATGTTTTAAGGGTCTTCACGAGGAATCACCAAAAAACTGCTCGGGAAGGGCTTGATCCGAGCAGTTTTTCATAATTTTTCTATCCACAGTGTGTATAAAAACTGCTAGGATGAAACCCTTACCGAGTATTTTTTTGGCGATTTCTCGCGAAGACCCTTAAAAATACATTTTAAAGACACTGGAGGTTCAGATCATAAAAATTTACTCAGGAAAGTGGCCTTCTAGAAAACCTCCAGATTTTATTAAAATCCATACCTTCTGATGGGACCCGAACTAACACCAAAATTAATAATGTCTTTCTTATTCTTTTCTTTTTAAATATTACAAGTTAAACGAGGGTTTTATTTGATCAAAATTCATTTATTTGTATTTCTATTCCTTAATTTTTGCAATATCATACCACATAATAAGCTTTAAATATTTTAAATTGATCACTGCCATGTTTTTCATCCATGTCAAGTTGAAACAAGTGGTCTCGGGCGTGTCCCTTGTGTGTCCCCTGCTTAAAAATTTATTGGACCCGACACGAGTCATGTCCAATACGTTTCCCTGAATGTCTTATATCCATGAAGTGTCCGACACAGATACGAGAAGTAGTTAGGTGTACAGTGCTTCGTAGTGTCTGTCACCCTTTCTAAAGTAAACGCCTAGTTGGTAACCAATAATGAGTGTCTGAGAAAGGAAAATGACGAGGGCAAGCCTAACATTTAGTAATAATACACAAATTGGTTATGTTCGGACTCAAACCCAAGACTTTAAGGTTATTAGGCTGAGTCTTAACACTGCACCACCAGAAAATTAGTTGAGTGGCATCTTCCATTTCATCACCCTCCGCCATCTATATACTCTTCTTCCTCAATGCGTGCTCGTGTTTGTGCTTCTCTTTGTGGACTAAACATGCACATGTCCATATGTCTATGGATGCAGACCCACGATACATGGCGACGTAAGCAACCCTCATTTTTTGCTAAGAAAGGCCATATGGTCATAGTTCATTTTAGGTAACTAGTTTGCACTAAAGAAATACCTCTCAATGGCACAATTTTCTCTAAACATGCAATGAAATCAATTAGATTATAACAAACTGATATTCTTTACTTGGACAAAGTAAATTGCATTTAAGAGTGCCACCGTTACACCTATCATTAATTCAAATGCGCCAAAAGGTATCGTACTTTCCAGCAGATAGCATGATGTTTTTTAATATCAAATACGCTCTTCATGTTTATTAGGCTTTAAAACACCCAAGTGATGCACCTGCCATCCTATGCAGCCAAGGAAACTCCGAGCAATGGGAACGGAAAAATCAAACAAAATTACTCTGACTGGAAGGCCATTCACCAAACACACGTTAAGTTGAAGTACATTTTTTGTGATAGCTTAAAAACAATAGAAGTGCCGAGTCTCTCCAGGTGGTTTTTGAATTCAGTTAGCAATGAACTCATGAGCAGATACTAGAAAAATACCTGGAAATGGGAGCTACTGAGACAGCATGCCACACGACGGAACAATGGAACCATGATCTTTTCAAAATCCGCCATGTTAATTTTTTCCAAAAGCTCTTCCAACTCACTCAAGAACATTAACTCTTTCTGGCTACTTGTCACTGGCCAGTATTTCAACAATCCATTGACCACCGTACTAGTCAACCTTGGCTCCTTATCCACAAACTGCAAAATGCAATATGTCAATTGTTGATGATATGTACCCACTGATTTTGGTTTGTGTAGAGGAATCAGCGCCCTCCATAGAAACATCTTGTGCTCCTCCTTCAATGGTATAGCAAACCCAGAAACCACACTCACAAAAAATTCCAACAACTCTGCAATTCCGTTGTGACGCTCCGTTTCAAAAACGAAGTGGTAAATAATATTTCTCACAGCCTTTCGAATAAAAGGCCGGAGAACCATGAACTTCCCATAAACCCGATGAAGAATTGCTTTCAAACAATCTCTTTCTCGTGGGTCCTCTGAATCAAATAGGTTAAGTAATCTTAAAATAAACGAATCATCTAAATACTTTTTTGCTACTTTTACATCAAGAGAACTATAACTTATAAACCGAAAGAGTAGGTCGTAAACGAGTTGTAAATGGGACCAAGCAGGATCAAACATTGGTTCATCATCTTCTGTTTCACCACGAATTGAATACGATCCGCATTTTGATGGAAAATCTCTAAAAAGATTCATTGCACACATTTTACATGTTGAGGCGATTGCCGGTTCGGTAAATTTTGTAGATCCAGAGGAAACAAAATCAACAAGCTCTGCCAGTGCTTGATGTTTAAGATCTTTCTCTGAAGAATTTTTATCAAAGTTGTTGAAATCATAAACCGAACAACAGAGGTTTAACTTGCTGACAAAGAGGTTCTGCTTCTCTGTATTGGGAACATCGTTGAAAGATACATGGGGTGCGACCATTTCCACTCCAGCAGTGTTGCTCGATGGGAAAATTACTGAAGACATCCGCTTAACAACGTTTAGTCGGGCTGAAACAACATTGCAACTATTGGTAAATGGGAATCCATTGCCCAAGTTGATAGTGTTGTTGCCAGAATTGCTCCCATCAGAATCAAATGTATCGGATTTTGAGGACTTCCGAGGGAGTTTTCCCAGAATTTGCTTGAGCATGGTTAGCAATGATGTTGCAGATTACAACAAAACCAAGCCAACCCGGCAACTTAATACATGCGATCTGGGGAACAATTAAAAAAGAGTGATAAATTAATGAGAACAATGATTCATTACATATTTTAGGGTGTATTTCGGGAAACCCTCCTCTCATTCATGTTTTCGAATTTCAGTTCAATGAAAAGATCTCCCACAGACAATAATGCAACAAAATTAATTTCAATGCCAGTAAATGAATAAAGCACATATCCTTAATATTCTAAAAGGTAATTACAACATAAATGCAAGCTTATTGTGACACCTGTTGACAAGGTGAAAAAATAAATAGTGAAAGAAATGGTTATAAACGGTTCATATCAAGGAAGTTCCAAAATATGATGTATCTTCAAATGAAGCACCAAAATGAATATCATTCGCTTAGCAATTTTACTAGCTTTGTACCCGTTCGATGCATGGACGGACAAAGATCAAGTGGAGAGAAATGAAAATACATAAAAAAGAGAGCAAGAATGTGATACATGCAGTAGATAGCATGTGGTCGAGATCTATCAATCCTATAGGTAAATATAATTTAAGCTTTCACATCTCCAAATGTTTATTCCTATTTTTAAAATTTATTTAAAAAGTGCGAGAAGTTAAAAAAAATAAAATTGAGTTTTTAAAAAATAAAAACTCTAAATTCTATAAATTGAGGGATGGCGGTTTGGAGGCTTTCAAGTCATAACACATTCTTATATAGTATTTATTTATAGATAGATTTCTTCTGGAAAAAAATAGATGTGGAGTTTTGCTCAAACAATTGACAAAGTGCTTCAAATGTTTACACAAAAGAACCTAAGAGCGATCACAGTCACAGGAAACAAAAACAAAAGTGATATGACATCCAATTAACTTGTGAAAGAATGTTCTTAAATTCTCACAACTCGATTTCATGACTTCTTGCAACCTTACAACGTATCTAAATTATCAAGACATAAAGCAAATTAGATTACTATTTCCTAGGAAGCACGGATACGGATACGGGTATCCGATACGACACGGTACGGATACGGCGATACGGCAAAACCTAGAAAAGTAGGATACGGATACGACAAGGATACGTCTGTAAAAATATATATTTTTACAATTATTACTATTGTAGTGGGCATAAAAACAAAAATTGAATTGGTAATAGCAGTAGTCTAGTAGCAAACATTTACTATGTGTTAATTGCAGGAGTCGATCACTGCAGGAGGGGTAGGATTTCATTCAGTCGATTGCTGTTGTGTAGAATATTTTGGGAAATAATACTTTGTATTAATTTTAATTACAGTTTCCCCCTTGTAAGCTTTTGTAATTTGTTAAAAAATTCAATTTAACCTCCGCCGTATCCTAAACGTATCTTAGGCATATCCCCCGCGTATCACCCGCGTATCGCCCGCGTATCCGAAAATAAAACCAATAATTTTAAATACAGGATACTTAATAGAAGTATCCGATACGTATCGGGCGAGTATCGGGCGAGTATCAGTATCCTAGGAGTATCGGATACGGATATGTGACTACTTTCGAAGTATCCATGCTTCCTAGACTATTTCTATTTTTGGAATTATGATTTTCAAGATAAAAAGCTTGATCTTCCACATTGGTGCAGCTAATGACTAATGTTTGGTAAACATGCTTCCCAACTAAACACATTCACACAAGGGGTTAATATGCTGATTGCCCCTAAATTATTTCATTTCTTTCCACTTGGTTCTTAAACATACATTCCACTTAAAAGGTCCAACTATTAAATTGAGTTTCTATTTAATCGAATCATTAGCGAAGCTAACACCGCTAGCTTAACCTTACCACACTCTTTCCTACTTGCCAAAAAGCAGACACATCGGGGCTCGCACGAAGAAAATCGATTTATTTATTAAACCTTAAATATTATTTTAAGTGGTACTGCAAAAATTTAGTGCAATCAGATAAATTTATGTACTCCCTCACATTGCTTAAAATTTTATTTAGAAGTTTTAGGCCTAAAACTTCTGAATGAAATTATAAACGATCAGAAGTAGTACTTAAATTTATTCGATTGTGTTAATTGTTTGCACGAATACTTATAATAATATTTAAAATTGATAACCGAATCAATTGTTTCGTGCGGGAACAAATTTGGGTCCCACTAGGTGTGTCAAACGGGTCAGGCTGGCACGACAGGGCACGAACACGATACGTACATAAACGAGACATGGTACGACACAGACATGGTCTTGCACTAGCACGACACGGCACAACACGGTCTTAGTGGGTACGGGGCATGACACAAGCATGGAAGTGAGGGGGTATGGCAAGGAAGTTGACCTGGTCTGGCACGACACAGGCACGACATGCAACATCCCAAATTTTCAAACTATTTTTTTTTTAAAATAAATAAGAATACAAAAAAGAAATTAACTATCATCCATAATAATTCTCATTAATACATGTGTTGGAAATTTTGTAATTTCGGGATGAATAAAATCGGGGTGTACGGAGGGTCTTTAGAGGCAACCGATACACCACAGTTTATTTCTCCCGTCGGTTACAATATACTAATGATTTCCCGAATTATATATATATAGATTTAATGACTATATTGATGATTTAAGTTTTAGTTTTTGAAATTTAAATTTCGAATTCATTAGTGATTTAATTCAAAAACGTTTTATGCTATAATGGTGTCATTATGGGTTTTTATTACTTGAGTGCTATAAGTATAGAGCCTCAAAGAGTCAGATTTACAAAGAATTCTGATTTGGTTTTGTGAGAGAGTTAGAGGCAGACAAAGTTCAATTCGCCAAGGCGTTCTCCGGCGGTGTTCCGACGTACGCGGTTCTCAACCGTTTTATCCTGGGAGGAAGAAGTCGGTTCAACCTACAACACCCGACGGTAGGCGGCGAATCTTTCTTAAGGACACCGTGGTATCACACGGGACTCGGTATCTTTGTATCGCATTTGTTTTTTTTTTGTAAATCAATTTCATTGTAATCTGTTAACATTGTAAATTCGTTTATTATGAATGAAACTATTTGCTGGAGTTATATTGTCTATGCCGAATCTGTCATTATTTTCTAACAATATGCTGAATGGAGAATACATAAGACCATCTCCACATCTAATAATATGGGTCCAAGTTTACAAAATATTTATAAACAAACATTCGGGAAAAGAAAAGAAGAAAAGTATAATACAATTGTAGAATAAAACAACCTATCGATCTACCATGATGATGTCATGCTCCAATGCTAGCCAAGACCTTGGAAAATCCAGCTCCAACTCAAGAATGGAGCTTGGTACCTAAAATAGAGGGTTAGGCAAATCCTAGTAGAGAACTCCAAACACTAAGATCTATATAGTTGTTGTGGGTGAGTAAAAGTGGACAGAAAGTATGATGCATGCACGAGGGGCCATTAATTTTAACAACTAGACAAGTCATTTTTTATTTGATCATCCCATTCCAATTTTGATTCGAATGACAACTTTCGTTTCGAACTCAATTTTTTATTTTAAATTCCAATTTCCTCCAACTTAACGAATTTAAATGAGTCCAACAATTTATCCTTAACGAAACTAAGGAAAATCCATTATTGTTCCTTCCACCTTTGACGAAATCAAGGGAAGTTCAAATCCATATTTATTATATTTTCAATTTCAAGTGAATTGTTGAGTTTCAGCTAAGTTTTGTGGTAGAAGCCAGTCGACTAACTATCCCTGCAAATTCCTAGTATTCCCCAACCGTCAGGAGGGCCCAGTGCAAGCCCTCATTGCGCAATATCGTAATTGCAAATTCACTCAATATTACACCCGTAACAATTCTAATTTATTTTTTAAATGATTAATAAATTAAATAAAAGAAAGCAAAGGAGTAATAGCATTTATCCCAAATTTTAAGGGATTTATAGTTAATTAAATAAGGAGTAATATAATATATATGCATATATATTTAATTCCCTAAGAGTGTAAGTCTAGGAGGGGGCACACAATTAGAGACTTGGAATAAGGGCAAGAAGGTCTTTGTATTGTAAAACTTAATTAGGGTTAGAGGAATATGCTAATCTCTCATTAGACATAATCCTCTTTGTGCTTGAGGGTGGTTAGAGAGAAAGTGAAGAGGAGGCTTGAGAGATTGGATTGAGGAGAGTGCCTGGGTGGATTTTTGAAGTGAAATCCTTCTCCAAAGTCGTTCCTAACACAAGATGATTCCCATCTACTTTAATTTTTGATTTCGTTCTTGATTAGAGGTAGATTAAGGATTTTTAGGTTAATCACGTTTTTGACAGAAATTTCTAGATCTACTCCTTAAAACCTCAAATTCATGGAGATAAAATTGGGGTTTGATGCTTTGATTTGAGTATGTTAGTAGTAGTGATGTTTATAACACTTGAGGAGGGTTAATTTTCGATGTTTTGGAAGTTTGATCGAGGGGGATTAGAGTTTGGGTTGTTAATGTTCGAAATCTACACAAATAGTAGATTTTTGCAGAGCATCGTCCGAACGAAGGGAGGGGCCCGTCCGGACGAGGGACCAGAAATTTTTGGGGTTTGGGTCATGAGGCCTCGTCCGGACCAAGACTTGGGCCATCCGGACAAGGGTGATGGTCGTCCGGACTAAGGGTTGGCCTGTACGGACGAGGGTGTCTGTGGATGTTTATTTGCATTGTGTCGTGGTTTGGGGTCTTGTTTAGGCTGGTGTGAGGAATGTATTGGAAGTCTTTGGGATCTTAAAGAGGTTTTGATAAGTGGGAAACTAGTGTGTTAAGTTCTTTAATAATACTTGAACAAATTGTGAAGTTTATCACTCTAATCAAGTGTTATCAACACAAGTGAGGAGCCAAGACTCTCCACAGTCAAGAAGTGATTCATTTGATTGCGCACACTTTCGGTGAGTGTGTAGATACCTCTTTATATATGTATTTTGACTTGTGCTTTGCTTGTGTTTGACATATGTGGGATGTATGTTGGATTATGATTGCATGCTCACATGATATTGATGTGTTAAGTTATATATAAAGGCATAGTGGTTTCAATTATGAAGTATTGTAGTAAAACATGTTTATATATTGAACTTCGATGTATGCTTTATGTTAATAAATGCGGTGTTTGATATCCATGCATGGTTGATGTGTTAGTTGTGTACGAAGTATGCAAGCGTGGTTTCATGAGAATGTAACTTAGTTCCTTGTGGAAATTCTAAAGTGCATGTTTACATTAAGTGTGAATAATTTACATTGGTATCATATGGATATGTTGGAACAATGAAATGTACCTTTAAAATTGGTAATCTATGTAAAGTGGAACAACCCCAGGAGCATACTTGTGATAAGTTGTTAGGCCGAGTAGGGGTAATATGAACTAAATGAGAAAGTTATGAAATACCATGGGCATGCTTAAATAAGCTGTTAGGCCGAGTATAAGGGTAATATTGAATAGCAATGCAAATAACAATGATGACTATAAAAATTATGACAATCACAAAGATGTAAGAGAGAAGGGAAAGAGACAATCACAGCACAACAACCACTTAGGCATCAATCAATCCCTAAGTGTAAAACCACTTGACCTACTATACGGTTTCACTAGTAATAACAAAGGTTAAAGGATACAAGAGTTACCAAGATTTTCCCGCAAGCCCACCTAGCTTCTACTATCCTTTAGCTCCCCGAGCCCCTTGTGCTATCCAATACAAGTCCACAATGCTCCTGCATTGATCTCTGGCTCTCGATCGGCTCTGGAGTGCTCCGGCCAGAGTAGATAGGTCACAAACACAATGAAGTGCCAAAAACACGAATGAGCACGATGAATAAGAAATAAAATACTAGATAGAGCAAATATCTAGTAGAAGGAACTTAGACTTGGAGTATGAGAATAATCACTAGATAAGTGACAATACTCCTAGTACACGAATAGAAGAGTGAATCAAGGTATACGACCTATAAAAAATTCCAAGTGAATTTTCAAGGCAATTCACTACATAATGAAATAGATGATTCAAGGTTCAAGGACCCAAGGAGGAATTCAAATGAATTCTCCAAATCAATCTATCAAGCAATCTCAATAATGTATAACAAGTTAGGGTAAAGCAATGTGTGCTCAAGTATAACCCTAAGGAGATTGACAAACACTTCTCACAAAATCCAAAGGACAAGGGCAAAGCAAAAATGCTAATTCAAAACCCTAAGTGAGAATGAGAACCAAACTTTCAAAACCAATAGGTTATGCGGTAAAGCAATTGATGCTAGAATGAAACCCTAAGAGAGAATGAGACATACAACCCTAGAATATACTAGGTCAAACAAGAACTCAGTGGATCTATGTGATATGATCCACAAAAGACTTCCTAGACCAAGGACTAAAACCTTAGGCACAACCTCTTGCAAAATCACAACACAAGACTCCTAGATTTATAGATCTTAGAAAAATCAAGTGATTAACTCAACTTCAAAACCTTAGAAGGATAATCAAATATATATGTATATAGATTATCTATATATGAAACAAGGATTGAAGAAGAGATTAAATCAAAAGATCAAGAAGAAAGACCTTCAAAATTTGTGCTTCAATAGAGGTACAAGGGAGAGGATGAGCAGCCACAGCAGAAAAACCATAGCCAAAATGTTCTTTTGAATGCTTGAAAGTTCTTGATTAATCTTAGAATGATATAAAACGTTTTTATATATACTAAGAGGTTTAGAGGGGACTTAGGGTATCAAAAGATTAATTAGGATGCCTAAAATGCCCTTAATAATAGGCTAAATCGATATAAAACATTATAAAATGAAAGAGGAATTTCTGATATGGGGACCCGAAACCAGTTTCGGGTTGCCTCGCAACCGGTTCCGGATGCGACTGCCCCAGAAGGTTGAAAACCAAGGGAAGCAAGAAATCGGTTCCGAGATTCGGGCAACCGGTTCTAGACCATCCGCAATCGTTTCTGAGGTTGCGGAAACCAGTTCACGGAGCAACTGGAATGGATGAGAAAAGAGGGGAATTCACCATCCATCTCCGCAACCGGTTCCGAAAGCTTGTGCAACCGGTTCCGGATTGCACGAAATTGGTTTCCCAGGAGTGGGAATCGGTTACCAAGGGAACTAAACCAAAGAAGAAAAATCAAAGGAAAATCATGCAATCCGTAACCGGTTCCGAGTGCATGAAAACCGGTTCCGGACGAGGTTGACCAAAATGAAAAATTGGAAGGACAATGAGATACCGATTGTAATATCCGTTTCGCCTAATTATAATTTTAAATATTTTTTAACAATTATCAAAGGAGAGATTAAAGAATATGATAGTCCATTTTGAATTTTAGAGTGAAAGGAATTTAAAAAGGAAGATTTAATGATAAAAATTGAGTTTTAGTATTATAAGTATTGAATATTTGAGAATAATGGCACATAAGGGTAAATATGTCGGTTAGTATAAGGGTAAGGAGATATTTAAACCTAAAAATCTGTCTTAGGTCAAGAGTTCTAACCTAATAGCATTATGCCTAATGTTTGCTTGAGGTTAGAGAGAGAGAGAAAGAAGGGTGGCTAGGAGGGCTTAGAGAGAGATCAAATTTTGAAGGTTTTGGAGTAGAGATTTGAAGAAGGAATCTTCTACAACATTGTTCTCAAGGTTAGTACAAATCTATTGATGCAATTTTTATGTTTATATCACTTCAGAATTGTCCCAGATCGAGGATTGAAGACCAAACTCGTTTTTGGAGAAAAACCTAGATCTAGATCTTCAAAACATCAATTTACGATGAATCAAAGGGTTGTAAAGGTCTATAATTGAGTATGTATAGTGTATGGATTTTAAAAACACTTTGGTACCTTTGATTTTTGGGTTTTGGGGTGTTTGAATCAATTTTGGCGAAGTTAGGGTCGTTTTAGTCGAAAAAATCACGTTCTGCAGATTTTGGATCAAATGGGGGTCCGACCGGTTGGGAAGCCAGGGCAACCGGTTAGAGGTTGGGCTGCATTGCCCGACCGGTTGGGGAGTCAGGGCTACCGGTTGGAGATTGGGCTGCATTGCCCGATCGGTTGGAGGTGCAAGGGCGACCGATCGGACTGGGTTTTGTCCGAAAATTTGGTTAATTCCTTGGGAGTTGAAAAATAACCAAATAACGTCATGTAAGGATAATTCTTGGTACATTAAGGCATGTAAAGGTTTAATTAGTAATTTCCTATTTGCTTACCAACTTCTAATTTTAATGTGGACTGAAATTTGTAGTTTGATTTGACAGGGACACTCAAGTAAGGCATTGAGGCCTCACTCAAGGGCAAGAAAAGGTTTGAACAACGGTGTTGGTGAGTGTATGTCCATGGTATCTTGAGAGTACTTTGCTTGATTTTTTTTTCAAAGTACATGTTTAATGGTTAAATTGTTTTGGAAACATATGTCACATGTTTTCATCTTATATTGAGATTGAGTTGGGATGAAAATAATTGCATTTCATGATGAGCATATTGGAAGCTTACTTCCTGCATACTACACGTTAAACGTGTGAGTGGATTTTACTAAGCTGCATTGGGGGTGAAGCATACTATATTGTATATATATGCATCTTGGAACGAAAGTTCTTGCAGACTACACGTTGGATGTGTGAGTGAGTTTCTCTGGGTAATACACCTATTTTGGAGAAGGGGATCCCCAGGTTGGTATCTTTATGATACTCTTGAGAGTGTGTTGGGCACACGAACTATCACATATACTGATAGCTATTTTGAAAAGTAAAATGAAAAGATGTTTCAAAAAATGGGCTTCGGCCATATACATATGTAAATGCATGGGGTGCATGGGGTTAGGTGAATGTGTTTAGGGGTTGGACCCTTGTTCTTGCAAAGTTACATACTTGTATGATTTTATATAAATTCTCTTGCAATTGTGAAATCAAAATATCATATTCACACTCTGGTTTCCTTGTGTTTTCTTGAATGCTTGGAAACTAGGTCTTGGAGCTAGCGGTCCACTACGTAGCTTGGAGTGAAGGTTTTAAAGCATAGCTTGGGAAGGATGGCTTTGAGACGTAGCTTAAAGGAGTTGGCACTTAGCTTGTGTGCCGGGAAGTTTGGTTTAGAGGAACCATATTTCTTTTATATTAGTACTTTTGCTCTTTCTTTTAGTACATGTTCTTTAGAAACATTTACGGTACTTGTGATTGTGTTAGATGAAGACTATAACATTGGGTTTTATATTCATACTTGATGTTAGTTTGATATTTTGTTTTTAGACTCGATAACTCTTGGGTTTAAATGTTAAGAAAATTTTTTATTTCCGCATAATTTTTAGTAAGTTTTGATAAGGGATGTTACACCAACGACGAAGTGACCCTTCCAACGATCCTTTGAACATCGAAATAACTTCAATTTGTTGATGACGAGCTGCATCATGATCTTCACGGCTCAAGGATAGGAGCATCTAGCCTAAACTACCTCAAAACAAAATAAAAGAACAAGATACAATAAACGTTATAGGAAATAGCCAATACGAAAAACGGTAACAATCTCCCCCTTTGGCTTTTCCGAAACAAAAACAACAAAAAAAGAATGGCTAAACCAGGTAAGGCAAAATAACTAATTTGCTACAATATTAAGACCTAAATAGCTACCAAACCTGCAAGCAAAGAAGATCAAAATAAACCTACAAAGCACAAAAGCAACAAATCATGTGAGCAGTTTCTTTGTATTTAGCCCTGGACCTTTCTAGGTTCTGCTGAACCTGGGCGTGGATGTTCTGTAGATCACTGATCATGTCCTCAGCTTTCTTGTTGGTCCTCATCTTGCTGGGAATTGGGGTTAGATCCATAGGAGCTCGGGGCTGATATCCGTAGTTGGCCACGAACGGGCTGAGTCCCGTACTGCGGTTGACTGACCTGTTGAAGGCGAACTCGGCCTGATACATCTTTTGGTCCCAACTCTTGGATTGTTCTCCCACTAAGCATCTTAACAGGTTTCCCAAGGATCGGTTAACCACTTCAGTCTGCCCGTCTGTCTGGGGGTGATAAGCGCTACTGAAATCCAATTTGGTGTTGGTTAATCTCCACAAGCACCTCCAGAAATGACTGAGGAACTTCGTATCTCTGTCAGAAACGATAGATGTCGGAAGGCCATGCATTCGGTATACCTCCTTAAAGTAAATCTGGGCAATGTGGACGGCATCATGGGTTTTCCGGCACCCGATAAAATGGGCCATCTTGGTGAATCAATCCACCACCATCAAAATAGAGTCAAATCCGCGTTGGGTTCGCGGCAATCCCAGGACGAAGTCCATACTGACACTGGACCAGGGATGATCGGGGATGGGAAAAGGTAAGTAAAGGCCTGCGTTGGTTGCAGTTCCTTTGGCAACTTGACAGACTCTGCATCGTTCCACATGCTTAGTAATATCGCGCCGCATGGAAGGCCAAAAATAGGAATCGCTGACCAGCTGAATAGTTTTGTCCCTTCCGACATGTCCTTCTTCATGGAGTTCTTTGATGATCTTAGCGGAGGCTCGAGTCAGGCACACACAACTGGTTACCTCTGAATAAGAACCCATCCTGCAACGAATATTCAAGACGACCCCCTTCTGACACTTCTTGGGCAATCTGTTTGAAATAAACATCAGTTTCTAAAAGTTCCCTGAAAGAGTCAAAGCCCATGACCTTACTCTGCATGGTGTTGAGAAGACACGTTCGGCGGCTGAGGGCATCTGCCACTCTCTTCTATACTCCAGACTTGTGCCGGATAGAGAAGGTAAACTGTTGTAAGTAGGTCGCCCATCTGGCGTGCCGAGATGAAAGCTTATCTTGACTAGTAATGTGTTTGAAGGCATCATGGTCAGAGAATAGGATGAAATCGCTTTGAGAGAGATAAGGGTACCAGTGCTTTAAGGCTCGGATGATGGCGTAGAATTCAACGTCATACGTACTGTAATTGGATGTGGCCCCGTGTAGTTTTTCGCTGAAGAAAGCAATGGGACGCCCACCTTGGCTGAGAACAGCTCCAATCCCCACCTTCGAGGTGTCACAGTGTAGTTCGAA
>NMUG010003491.1:0-14754 GCA_002855965.1 Monotropa hypopitys
TCCCAGTGGCTCCGGTAGGCGCGACTTCGGCTTTGATTATAACCTACCGTCCATCACTGTGGCTCCGGCATGCGCAGCTTCGTCTTTGATTATAACCTGCCGTCCACCTGAAGACCGACCGTCTGGCTTGGCCGGGTCGTTGAGATGAAGACCGTGGCTCCGGCAGGCGCAGCTTCGGCTTTGACTATAACCTGCCGTCCACCTGAAGACCGACCGTTTGGATTTGCCGGGTAGCTGCAATGAAGCCTATGGCTCCGGATTATGATGTCCGTCCATCACAACGGTTATGAACAATCCATTTATCACTATGGTTCCGGATTATGATGTCCGTCAATCACATGGTCATCTCCTCGTCAATCCGGACGCCCTCTCATATACGAGGGGCTATCTCGTGTATGCTTACACTTATGATCCGGACAGTTCTGCATAATGAGAGCCTAGATTTATCAAGACATCGCCCTGATCTGGGTCACTTAACTATCTCCGGCGATTGACCGGACCGCTCTACCCCTAAGCAACTGGAAGTCATTCGGGGCTATCCACTCTTTTATAAGGCTACTGGCTAGCAAGACGGCCTATCAACGATCAATTACTAACGGACGCCCAGCCGGATCTTAGCGGATTAGATGATCAAAATTGTTATCAACTACCCTGCGTCAAGGGTCTCTCCGGCGTCTTTTATTAACAGCATGCCGACGGATGCAAAGTAATTTTCATTGACATACTTTTACAAACTGTCGTACAAACATGAAATAATGTACAAGGAAAAAGTAAAGAAAATCAACCATATCACAATTATGCCGAACCGGTAGCGCCCGGCACAGTGGCGACAGCTTCCTCCGGTACAACGATAACGGCAACCTCCGGATCAAGGTCAACAATAGCTTCCGGCACAGCGGCGACATTGGCCTCCGGTACACTTTGAGGGGCACCCTCCGGCAAACCAGCAGCCGACACCACAGGCCCTTCTGTAGGAGCAGCCGACAATGGACTATCCGGATAATAATCATCCGGGAATTCCAACGGAGGGACCGAGCGTTCGGGCACAGTTACATTCGTCCGGTGAGAAGACTCCACGGGAATCCCGGCCGTGTTTAGCGCCGTGTGCCAGGCTTCGTTGAAAGCCAGAGTATAACCCTTCTTAAAACCGATCTCGTGGGCCTTCGGGCATATCTCCTCTAACTCCTCACTATAGACATCCCGGGAAACATCAATGTCGTCATTGTAACCCTTCTCCCTAGCTTCGGCCACTGCCTTCTCCAGCTGCTCTTGGCTAACCCCACCGGCTGGAGGGACACTGCTCGGACCAGCCTCTGATCTCCTCCTCAGCCGGTCTCTACTCGCCGTCATCTCCTCTAGCTGCTGACGAAAATAGTCCCTCTCGGCTTCGGTCTCTTTCAGCTTGACCCCCATCTGGTTCACCTGCGCGACCCATTTATGTGCCGACCGGAGAATCTTCTGAGTGGTCCTATACATGCCCGAAAGGCTCTGGCAGGCCTGCAGACACGTGAAAAATTATCAGAATGATGGCCACTTCCAAAGAACCAACAAAGAAAGAGCAGGGGGTACCTTTATAAGACTCGAGCCAGCATAATCATACATGTCCTCGATCGAGTTTGGCATAGCATGCATATCAACCGGAAGCTGCAGCGCCCGAAGCAGAGGATACGAGACCTTCGGATCAGTCGTAACACCGTCCGTCAAGAGGACGACTCCACCATCATGCTTTTTGAAATTAGGGTTCCACAGTTCGGGAGGCCCTGCAACGAACGTCCGACGTGGAGGCCGGAACCTATATACGAGATCCTCCGGAACTTCCTCTTCGTATAAGTTCTCTTCCTTCACAGGGAAGAACATCGGCTCGCCTCCGACGGAGGCAAGAGCCGGCTGATTCCTGGCAGTGGCGGTCTCCAGCATCTCAGCAGCCCTTGTCTGCGCGGGGATCCTGTCGGCATCCGTCTCCTGTGGTTCCGGTATCGATCTTCCCGGAGGTCGCATCTGCTCAAAGTATTCGAGAACTAAAAAGTGCCTCCGGACAGGGGCTGGAGCATCCGGATGCTCTCTCTGCCTCCTCTTCCCTCTTACCTTCCGGTCTTCTAGGAAACTGTTATATGTCGGCTCATACCCGAGCAAAGTTGGAGCATCCCTCCCCTCACATCTCGCAAGAGCTGCGATCCGGGAGTGCACCGCAGAGGCTCTCAAACGTTTTGAAACCACCGACACATCCGACCTTCCTTCTCTGGTAGGGATGGGGTATCGGTGGCCGTCATCCGGACGAAAACTGTACTCGCCGTACACCTGGAGAAAGATGTTCCCGAACTTTTCCGAGTCCGGCAACCTCATGAAAATATCCTCATAAGGCTTCTGGGGAGTGAAGAAATATCGACCAGAAGAGCGGTTGCGAGAAAGTGAAAACAGACCCAGGAGATCCGGCAACTCAAAAGCAAGATCAGGCCTTTCGCAGAGAACCGCGATACAGGCCATGGTCCGGTAGCAATTGACCGAAAGCTGATTCGGAGCAAGTTGGAACGCGTTGAGCAAGCCCCGCAGGAACGGGGAAAACGGAAACTTCAACCTACCTTCAGTTATGTCCATTAAAGGTACGGTGATGTAATCATCCGAGTACACCACCAATGACCCGACCTCCACAACAGTCACGACGCTCGGAATCTCATATCGCCGAATGAATTCTTCAAACTCTGTAGCATCTCCACGAAAATACCGAAGATACGGGCAAGAGTCCGCCTGAGGTCTCCTCCGATAACCCCCCAGCGCTCTGCTTGGCCGGCCGCCCACAGCCACGTGTGAAGGTTCGGCCTCGTCAGAAAAATGCCGAACAATATGGCTTGTTTCGCCGACCAGAGGTTGTCTTGAGGATGATGCCACGGGCGAGACGTCGTCAGACGAAATTTCATTAGGGGTCAACCGAAACAAAGAGTCCGACTCGCCATTTACGGACGATGAGGACAATGAAACCACCTGATCCATGACAAGTTGATCGATGCAGTTGCCGAAGGACACAAAGCTCTCAAGAGGCTTCTCGCGCAACAGAATAAAGGTACCGAATGCAACACCTAACATGCCTATTTATAGGTTCCTCACAGGTACGGGACAGCTGTCTATCATTAAATAATTGTGCACACATACCGAGGCGGTCAGTATTGACCGGCCAACCAAACCACAGCACGTGGCAGTCCCTGACGGTTGTGACCCGACGCCTGTCAGGTGACGTCGAGATGACACCAAACATAATTAATGCAGCATGCCTCCGGCGGGTATAGCGTCCGGTTGTCCTAAATTCAATCTTTTCCAAAAAAAACTTTGGAAAGATTGAGGGGCTATTGTGGTGACCGGACTCATACCCAGGAGAAACTAACCACAGAACATCTACGAGTCGGTCCGGGCCGAAGGGCCCCTCAGCGTGCCCGACAGTCGGTACCCGGACCACGCCCTTCGGCAAACCTTTTCGCCGCTCGCGGCTCGTCACCGAACGGACCGGACCACCCGGAGGGCTACCCTCCTGTCTCTGTCGTGGGGAATTCACTATGGTACCCCGTCCGTACGACTTAACCCGATCCACCAACCGTCCAGGCCCACCATGAGGCCCGTGACGCACGGCCCACTCACCATTCGTGAGTCTCAAGCCAACATTTCTCTATAAATACCCCCTATGGGTACTGTTCAAGGGGATCCCCGGATTCAATTTCTGATCCCCGACCGCTAACCGTCCGGCCTCCAACGTCTTGTGCTTTACTTCTTCTCAAAACGATTCTAACTTAAGCATCGGAGGACCCGTTGGTTAAAACCCTACCGGCGGGCACTCACCCTTGTGTTGCAGGAGCCAAGCAGGAGGACCCCATTTACTTGTTTGCAGGGACCATTCAAGCATCCGGCCAGACCGACTACTAGTGTCCGAAAACCCAGCAGTCCGAGAGAAGCCTTCGGCTGGTATACAGGTCCCCACATATTGTATCAAATACTTCCACAATTTCAACAAAAATGAAATTGTTATTTTTTTTACTTTAATTCCCAGAAAATATGAGGAAAAAAGGGAGGGAAAAGTGTCATAATCATCAATTTCCAATAACTCCTCCCCCAAGTCCGATCAACGTGCAAAACGACCCTCTCTCTCTCTCTCTCCAGTTCACTCTCTCCCTAATACTCTGTCCATCTTCCCCTTCCTATATAAATCAAAGCATGCCGTGGCCGACGATAGTAACACCTGCTTAGACGAACCACTCTCTTCCCCATTCAATTCGGACTACTCACAAATACCCACAAATTTCTCCTCTCTCTCTCACACACACACACACACATTTCTTGGCTCACACTGATTTCCAAATTAAGGTAAAGCCTCTTCTCTATCCAACTTTCTCTGGGAGTTTTTGTTGCTTCGAGTTTTCCGCACAAGATGGTACATTTCTTTTTTTTCTTTTTGGCCTTGCTATCATAAGTAGTTTACGTGGTCATTTGTTGAATCAGACTTTTCTTGGTTAGCTGTTTGATTCTGATTTCTTGTGTTGAGTGTTTGCAAATGGATTTTTTTCCTCCGTTGCTATTGTCAAACATTTGATCGAATACCTCGTGGGATGAATGATTTATCTTTTCAAATAGACCTTGTTTTGATTCAAACGATGGTCTGAATTTCCCATGGTCTGGAAGCCTACAATTGATTAGCAGAATAATTTTTCTTCTTTTCCTCATTTTAATTTGGTCTTAATTGTGTATTGTTCTTACTAACAAGTAATGATTTGTCTCAACAGGACACTGCATCTCACAGGCTCATCAAAATCGCTATTGAAATCGCATGGGGATATCTGTTTCATGCCCAATTACAGCATATACTGACCTAGAGAATGCCATTGAATCTGTCATTGTAAAATCCATTGATTTTAAGGATAATGAAGAAAAAAGGCCAGTGCAATCCACCAGCTTTAAGATCAGAAACTCAGAACCCACCATAATGCAACCGAAAGCGTCGCGAAAAACAACTGAAACTGAAACAAGGGTCTCAGTTGAAGCTCCCTTATCAAAAGAAAATGATATATTAACCACATGTTGTGGTGTTGAGGACAAAGAGAGGGATTATGAAATCCCAAGATCAGATAGGCAATTACCCATTTTAGATCTAAGGAACCCAAAACATGAAGCTGCAGTAAAATTGCAGAAAGTATACAAAAGCTTCAGAACGAGAAGAAAGCTAGCAGATTGTGCAGTTCTCATTGAGCAGAGCTGGTGTGTTTCTATTACCATTTGCTAATCACATTTATAGAACATCTTCTTTTTTTGCCTGTTTTTAATGCAAATTAAGCCTATTATAGGTGGAAGCTGTTAGATTTTGCGGAACTGAAGCGAAGTTCTATATCATTTTTTGACATTGAGAAACATGAGACTGCCATTTCCCGCTGGTCAAGAGCAAGAACAAGAGCTGCAAAGGTAAAAACAATTGGTTGAGATTGACTCCCTTTACTTACTTACCATTTATTGTATGTAAAAAATATATGTGATCGATAACCAAAGAACCATTTCATTGATAATTAAAATACATTACATCTGAAATGAAGTACAGAAGTAAAAAACGAAAAACGAAAATGCAAACCGAATCCAGCATTGCTCTGTCCTTAAAATAGATTCGCCGCCTCCGGGGGTGTGGAGGTGTCGTCAGAGTCTGTCTCCCAGGATAAGACGGTCTTGGATCACTGTTCTTGGAATACCACAAGAACAGCCTTGACGAACTTGGCTGAGTTGAGCTTGTAGGTAAAATATATACATAACGGAGGCGATCGATATCCAAAGAACCATTTCATTCATAATCAAAGTTACATTACATCAGAAATGAAGTACAACAATGAAAAACGAAAATGAAAAGCAAACCGAATCGAGCTTTGCTCTGTCCTTAAAACAGATTCGCCGCCTCCGGGGGTGTTGAGGTGTCGTCGGCGTCCGTCTCCCAGGATAAGTCGGTTGAGACCACTGCTCTTGGAACACCACAAGAGCAGCCTTGGCGAACTGACTGAGCTGAGCTCTCTCTCTCTCTCTCAAGAAACGAAAATGAAAGAAGTATTGTTGCTCTGATTTTGCTTGTGTTTGAACTCCTTCACAACAGGTGAATATATAGAGTGGGAGAAGAGGGCAGTCCACCATAAAACAGGGAAGTAAATAGGGACTGCAGCCCACCACAATGTGGTGAAAAAAGTGTTTGGGAATATCCCCCTAAAAAAGGGATGAGGGAATCCCTCTCCCCAAATTCGGGATGAGTTCCCAATGGCTGCTGGTTGCCCCGTGGGATCCTCCAGCCTACCATTCACACCCAAAAATTCCAACAGAGCTCTCCCTCTCTCAAGAACGAAAATGGCAGAATTATTTTGTTGCTGTAATTTTCTGGTATTTGAACTCCTCCATAACATGAGAATAAATAGAATAGCAAGACAAAGGAGAAGATGGTAGCCTACCATAATATGGGGAAAAGGTGTTGGGGAATATTCCCCTAAAACAAGGAGGAAGGAATCTTTCTCCCTAAATTCGGGTTGGGTTTCCCAATGGTGGTTGGTTGCCCCTTGGGACCCTCCAAGCCAATCATTCACACCACTAATTTCCAACATTTATATCTGTGTATTCAATTTTGCAGGTTGGAAAAGGATTGTCGAAGAATGGTAGAGGGCAAAAACTTGCCTTACAACACTGGCTTGAAGCAGTAAGTAAAATACTGTCAAACAAACATGGTGTTTTTCTTTTCCTCCCCTTTTTATTTTGTTGGTAATAATTCAGAGTTATTTTTGTTTCGTTTTGTCTTAAAGATAGATCCACGACATCGTTATGGACACAATCTTCACTTCTACTACGTTAAATGGCTTCACAGTCAAAGCAAAGAACCCTTCTTCTACTGGTAAGTTTCCAAGTAAAATAGTGTAAAAGAAGCTCTACCCACCCTTCATTAATCAAAGTGTATATGTTGTGGTTTTGAGTTGTAACTGCAATATTAAACTGTAAATTTAGGCTGGACATTGGAGAAGGCAAGGAAGTTAATCTTGTTGAGAAATGTCATAGATTAAAACTTCAGCAACAATGCATCAAGTATCTTGGTCCGGTGAGCTCTTATTTCTTCTATTAATTCTTAACATTATTTGAAACTTTATTAATTTCTTCAATGACTTCAAAAACCTGGTTATTAATGATTTGTTTTTCCATAGATGGAAAGGAAGGCTTACGAAGTCATAGTGGAAGATGGAAAGCTCTTCTACAAACAATCAGGGGAGCTACTTGACACCGATATAGAACCCAAGGGTTCTAAGTGGATTTTTGTCCTAAGCACATCTATGACCCTTTATGTTGGTCAAAAGAAGAAAGGCTCATTTCAGCATTCCAGCTTCTTGGCTGGGGGAGCAACGTCCGCGGCCGGGAGAATAGTCGTTGAAAATGGTAACCTAAAGGTATAACAACGAAACAAGATCACATAGAGACAGTGTTCTAAAAATCCCCCTAGTCGGCCGATTAATCCCTCATTAATCGCTAGTCGGATCCTCCCCGTCCAGCATTTGGGGGTTGGGCGCCCACCGCCTGGCCGTTGCCGTCGCCAGAAGAAGTCGTCCGACTAATCGGGTTGGTCGCGATTAGTCGGCGTTGCAGGGATTAATCGGGATTACTCGATTACTCGGGGCGTACCGATTAATCGGCAATTGCAGCAATTGAGATTTTGGTCGGGGAAAAATTAGGAATTTTTAGTTGGGGAATGAAGGGGAATTAGGGGTTCTTTAGTCATTTTTTAGTTGGGGGATTAGGAGTTCTTTAGTCATCAATTATGTGTATACTATATGTGCAGTTTGATATATAATACGTATATGTATATTTTAGTAGCTATTATTTTTTGGAGGAACAGATTGAGATTTCTTGATTAACTGTGTATAGTGTGTGTACAGTGTATTAAGTTAACTGTGTACAATGTATGAATAATGTTAACTGTATACAGTGTATTTAGTATCACATTGTTGTTCTTAATTTAGAATTATTGTGCTTAATTTCGGACACTGGTATCAACAGTGGTTCTTAATGTGACTATATGTATTGGCTCTATCCATATGCATCATTACACATCTTATTTTTAAAAAATGAATAAAAAATTCAAAATTTGACTAATATCTAGTCCCCGATTAATCCCCAATTAATCGGTCTAGTCGCTAGTCCCCCGGCCGCCCGACTAGCGCCTAACGATTTTTTGAACATTGCATAGAGATATAGATAGACTATGTATGTCTCTTGGATTTGTGGAGGGAAAAGAAACCCAAGGGGATAATGGAATATTTTGTTTCGCGGAAACGTTTTCTCTTCTTTTCCATTTACAAGTTCTTTTATAAAGCCAAGATCCAGACATAATCATAGATAGGGGAGATAATTGTGTAATGAAGTTTTGCGAAAATGACTTGACTTTTGTGTTCTGGTTAATTTCAAACAGGCGGTCTGGCCTCACAGTGGCCATTATCGGCCAACTCCAGAAAATTTCCAGGACTTCATCTCATTCCTCAAGGGAAATAATGTGGATCTCACTAATGTTAAGGTAAAACTAATGTTTATTTTCTTTATCTTTCGATTTAACTCCAAACAACCTAAATGCTAGACATCAAAATGTCACAATAATGACATTTTGCGACATTTTTGTGTCACAAAATGTCACAAAAGTGTCACAAAAAATCATTGTTGTGACATTTTGTGACATTTTGATGTGTCTGTCGCATTACTGCAGAAACAAATAAGATACTGATTGGCATTACTTGTATGTATACTCAGTTGGATCCTGTGGATGAAGAAGAAGAATCCTTGAGCAAACAAAACAGTGTTGTCCTAAGAAGCGTCTCATCCGAAGAAGATCTATCTGAAAAAACTAATTCAGAGACAGAACAGATTGATGGAGAGGACAAGAGTTCAGAGAGAAGCAATTCAGCAGAAGAGGAAGAAGATCCTGAATCAGAACAACCTCCACAATTACAGCCACATGGCAGTCTTCCTGGGAAATTGACTAATCTTCTAATACCAGATAGAGATGACTTGTTTGAGGAATTAAAGACTGAGAATCAAGCCGCGGAATTGACTGTTGGTATCTTAGGATCGAAATCCCCATTGGATGAAAATCGGATGATTTCCGAGCGTTACTTCTCATCCGATGAAGAAGATGGAGAAACTAAAGAAAGTATCCCAGAAGAATCGATTCTCAAACGGATTAATTCGCACAAGAGGATGAATTCGTTTCAATTGGGGAAACAACTGTCTTGCAAATGGACGACAGGAGCTGGACCTCGGATTGGGTGTTTGAGGGATTATCCATCGAAACTCCAATGCCACGCTTTAGAGAAAGCTAACTTGTCTCCTACAATTTCTGGCCATTTTAGATCACAATCCACTAGAGAGTCCATCCCAACCAGTTTCAGTGGAGAGATCCACATTAGAAAGACTAGTTTTAGTGGGGAATTGCCTCGGATTCGAAATTTGACACCGCAATTCTCTCCATTGCGTAAAGGAGCCTCAACAGCAAGAGATGCTGCCAAAGGCCACGATACGTGAAAGTTTTAATTCATCGGTTTATCTCTTTTCTTTTGTATGTGTATAGATAGGTAGGAGGATATAGGAATTCTTTGACATTCTTGTTCTTTTCTAGTCATGTACACATTTTTCCCCCTCTTTCATTCATCTTGTACGTTACAAGATGATAAATTATACAATTTTGCAGTTTTCAGTTTCTTTATAATTCAATAGAAATCATTCAACTGATCTCAATGGGTGTTTAATATGCCACTCTTGGATTTGAGACCTTCAAACCGGCCATGATGCTTTTGCCTATTCTTTTGTCATAAGGAAGATATTCTTTTCTAAATTGGTCATTGCAGACAATCTTTTCATTTCTGTGCGGGGATAAAACCTACGTTGTAAGGATACAAATTTTGACTTTGACCTTAAGACTTATCTGCTTCTGCAATTTCTTTCTTTCTGTGTTCCTGCCTTATCTCTTGCTTGGCTTGCTCTCGATATCTTTCTGCAACCACAAATGGATAGACGACCCCCTAATCAAGTGACTTGGAAGGTCCTCCGATGATTAAGTTAGTCCCGGTAAGAGAGAAATTTAATCCTAATCAAAAGAAATGAATACAGGGAGCTAAGAGAAAATTTAGGTAGAGTTTCGTTACCAGAATTGTCGGTCCCCTTTGAAGAGAGTAATTGTCTGCTTTTATACCTCTCTTTTTGTTATTAATTGTGTCGTTCCAATTTCTTGACTTCTCATCAAGAATGGGGATGAATCTAGACAAGAGACTTCTCTTTTTCCATCTAATTAATCCATCGTACTATTCATCTCCCGCCTGTTGAGCTTCTTCGTACACTTCAACTAAACTTGCTCCGCCTAATAACAGTTGGAACGTGTAGTGATTAAATTCTTTACTCATTAACCATTATCTATACGTCCCGCCCATATTATGCCGAGCTGAATATTGTACTGCACTGTGAATGCTTGCCCCACTAGGCTTAGCCTTATCCACAACCGATGTGTCATATTTACACTTGGCTAACTAATTCTTATCGTGATTCCAATTGCATTGTCCTAACACATGTGCCGCACTGCCAAGATGTCCAGCCACTAGGGCCTGACCTAATCTCAAGTGTCACACAGTCATTGGGCCTATAGTGGGCTTTGTCACTTAAAAGATAGTCCAAGTATTGTTCAGGGAATACACATCTGGCTAAATCATCCTTAATTCAGTCCCGTATGTTTTTTAATTGAGCTTCCATGCTGTTTGGATGCTCGGCCATAGCAAGCCCAACCTTATCCTCAGCATGGACTACTCATGGACGTACTGCTGGCTAAATCTGGGGGGATTCAGATTGTATTACCGCCCTGCCCATGTACCACCGTGTCCAGATGTCAACTCTGCCATGTTGACCTCATCCCGCAATGCCGTACATAGGCAACAACACCATATTAATCGCATAATCATACCTAGTGCCTTTACTGCACTGAATAACTGTACAGGTTATCTGAATTCACATGTCACGTGACTAATCCGGATTTACCCTAACACAATTTTATCTTCAAAATGTCAAATGATGATTGTGAAAAGAAATTAATAAACATATGTGTATCTTCACAATTTTACCTTTTTGATGGACGTAAACATCGAAAAATGGGATGAAACAACCGGATCCATTCTGGAAGAGACAGAAAAATTAAAAGACAGCCAATATATGCAATTGTTGTATTATGAAGTTACACCAGAACCAATCTAGCCTGCCAAAAAAATTGTGAGCCTTCCAAAATCAAACATTAAAGCTGCACAATGTTGAGATTGAAAGTACAGGGAGAGAAAAACAAAAATACATTCTTGTAATTCAAATATATGTTTTACAATCGATCAAGATTTATTTATATATTAAAGTATATTTAGGTAAAGAAAACTATGCTAAAAGAAAATTATTATTGGAAAGGAAATAAATAAATAAATTGATTGTAAATATATTAGATTGATAGATTATAATTCAGGGAGATTGAGATTAATTGTAAATTAAGTAGTTAGATTGTAATTCATTCAAAATAGGTAGGTAGTATATTTTTTCTTTATTTCATTTCCTAAAATAACATGTACAATGTCACGCCCTGGATTTTCAAACTATTTTTTTAAAATATATTAAATAAATGCAGGGGAGATCATTACTTGTTGTATCAATACATTCTGTCCATGCTCTCATTACATCATACAAGATATGAAATACAAGCGGAAGATAACACAATGCCAAACGGCTACAGCTGAAGTACTGAAGTGTAAAAGTAAAGGTACAACTGGACAGAAACTGGAACTACAGTACAAGAGTAAAAGTACAACCAGCACCAAGTACTGAACAAAGCTCAGCTGAAGCGGAGAAGAAGGGTGCAAGCTGCAGCTGGAACTGCCCTGCCTAACTCGAGAAAATCCAGCAGCTGACTCCCACTCCAAGGCCAGTTAGTCCTGCAACACAGACTAGAAAAAGGGAAAGAAATAGAGATTGAGATTGATTGTAAATATATTAGATTGATAGATTATAATTCAGAGAGATTGAGATTGATTGTAAATTAAGTAGTTAGATTGTAATTCATTCAAAATAGGTAGGTAGTATATTTTTTCTTTATTTCATTTTCTAAAATAACATGTACAAAGTCTATATATTGTGCTTGCATGAGAGATGAATACATATCGAAGATCTTTTTTCCACATGGTATCAGAACGGGTCTTGCGCTTTAATTTTTTCTCTCTCGAGTGAGTGCTCACATCAGCACTTACTATTTTTTTCCTCCTCTCCCGTAATCAGTTCACAAACCCTAAATATTATATCTACTTCTGCTGCCACCCCTCCCGCACAAACGTCGGCGCCACTCCTGTGCGCCTCCTCATCACCTTAGATTGCCGACCCCATCTCCCAGTCACCACCATCAATCGTGATCCAGCCATCAGCCGTCGCGCATCACTAGACATTTGAAGACGTCGCAAATCTCTAGTTCGACAGCCATCCAAGCTCTACTAAATCCGTCACTGCCATTCCCGCCATCACTAGACCTCGTTCTCTCTCTCTCTCTCTCTCTCTCTCTCTAAGACAGTGCCCGCTATCTCCAGATCTCGTCATCTCTCTCTCTCTCTCGCTGCCTCAGATAGCGCCCAAATCTCGCTATCTAATCTCAGAAGACCATCGTCGTCACCAGTGACAACCCTCACCTTCCAGCGGCTCTCTCCCTCTCTTGCTGCCTCATATTTCTACAGTCACCATTTCTACGCATGAACATTAACATTTTCTCTCTCTCTCTCTCTCTCTCTCTCTCTCTCTTCTATTATGGATGATAATAATAAAATCACTATCATCGGGACATTGTGCACTAAAGATATGGTTAGGGATTATCGCTAATCTCTCACTACAGTTAAATTAAATGGGTCAAACTATTTGACATGGTCACGTGCTGTATCTATCTCTCTAAAAGTCAGCAGTGAAACCTCGTATATTACCGATGAGCCTTCCATTGATCCCAATTGGACTCAAAATGATGCTCATATAATTACTTTATTGTGGAATAGTCTTGAACCTGATATTTTTAATAACGTTACTTGCCAAGAAACATCTAAAGCTGTCTGGGAAACTCTACGTGAGTTATATTCATCAAACCAAAATATCTCTAGTATCTTTCAGATTTATTAGAATATTTTCTCCCTTCAACAAGGAGATAGATCTATCGACGAATACTTTTAAATTCTAAAGGGCATGTGAGATGAGTTAAATGTTTACCAGCCTCTCTCTTCAGATTTAAAAGTCCAGCAAAAATACAGAGAAGAATTCCGGACTTGCAAATTTTTGTCTAGATTAAATTCCGACATTGCCCCTCTTGGTCCCCAGATTCTCTCTGGAAAAGAAGTCCCCACTATTGGTGAGGCGTTTGCTCGTATTCGACGGGCTGCTCCCCGTACTCCTGGTTTAGAGCATCCAGTCTCATCTGTCCTGGTTTCCCCTATAGCATCTACTGCTTCTGAACATTCTGGTAATCGTAATTCCTCTCACAATCATGAACGAGGTGGTCATCGTGGAGGACATGGGGGCCGTGGTAGTCGTGGCACCAAGAAGTGTACTCATTGTGGTGCAACCAACCACGATGTTGATTTTGTTGGAAGTTGCATGGTAAGCCAGCTTGGGCTAATCAAGATACTCTTGAGGGGGAGTCATCCACTCTTGCTCCTTCTCAGATTACTATGTCCAAGACTAAGTATGATTCTCTAATTCAAGGATCCACTACATCTCCTACTTCTACTGCAACTCATGTCACCACAGGTAACACGTGTCTTCATTCATCTTCTTATAACACTCCTTGGATTCTTGAATCTGGAGCATCTGATCATATGATGGGTAATTTGTCTCTTTTAACTGACAATGGTACTAAAATTTTGGTTCAAGGCATTGGCACATATCGTTCATCTAGTCTTATTTTTCCTTCTGTTCTATATTTTCCCCAATTTCCATTTAATCTTCTTTCTATTCATAAATTATCTCATACTCACCAATGCTCTATTTCTTTCTTTCCTTCTCATTGTAAATTTCAGGATCTCAAGATGAAGGAGATGATTGGTGGGGGGTATAAGAAGAATGGTCTGTATTACCTTCAGGAGCATGAGCAGTCATTCATTCATTCCGCTCTACATTTCACTATTACACCTTATTAGTGGCACTATCGTCTTTGGCACCCATCCTCAGCCAACTTTCGCAAGCTTGTTCCTGATTTACCTAGTTTTTCTCCTTTCAATTGTGAAATATATGAACTCAGTAAACATCATAGAGTTTCTTTTCCTGTACGAAATGAGCCACCATGTGCCACACCTTTTGCTTTAGTTCATTCTGATATTTGGGGACCTTCGCGAACTACAAATGTAATACCCGTTCCACATTATGAATTAAATTAAAAATATTTCAAGAATATTGGAAATTTTAGTGAGAGTAAGGAAGGATTTTGGGTGTAATTAAACATTTAATTATGTAGGGGGAATAATAGAAAATTGCCCAATTTATACAAAACATTGTATATAATTAGAGGAATGGCACACAAGGGTAATAACCCTTTTAATTTAAGGGCAAGGAGGTAAAATGTATTTAAAATCTGATTTAGGGGGTTTGGGGAAACTCCCTAATCCCTCATTATACCAAATTTTAGAAATTAGAGGCTAGAGAGGGAGAAAGAGAAGGAGGAAGAAGACTTGCAAGAATCAAAGG
>NMUG010003492.1:0-14753 GCA_002855965.1 Monotropa hypopitys
ATCGAACATGTCAGTGACCCATCTAATCCAAGTCAGATTTATGGTCAACCTGAGCATTGCTTGTGTCAGAACAGATGTTAGTAAGAAAAGAACATGCGACTGAGTTGTCCCATCAGTCAGGCTGCTCGGCAGTCTGGATGGGACAAGACTCTATAGCTCGGCAGAGCGGCTGCTGCATAGACGGTAGTCCAGACTCGGGCTGGGTCGGTCGGCTGGACTCGAACTAGTTCAGCCTGCTAACTTCCGGTTGGGCCTATTTGGGCTTCCTAACTCGATTTTCATATCACTAAGCCTCTAAAAGATTAACCTTAGTCTATTATGAACCCTTTCCCTTATAAGACTAAGCCCAATTGACTTTTATTAAAAACCAAAACATCTCCAAAACATTTAATCAATTTTATTAATTTATAAAACATTATTTTCTGGGACGGGGTCTCACAAACATCCATACTTATTTTCAAGTATCTTTTTGATTATTTAAATTTTGGGGGCGAAATTTTCTAAGAGGGGAGGAGTTATAATACCTATGTTCCTAAAATTCAATTATTAATTCTTTTAGTTATTTTGTATGAATAATTAATGTCACTTATATAATGTTAAGATCTAATCTTTGAGGTTTAGAAGGTTGAGGAAAATGTCTAAAGTTGAGTTTGAATGATTTGGAGGGTGTTGGAGTGATTTGAGTATTGGTATAGAGGAGATAACAATGTTTAGCCAATTTCCCAAGAGTCTGGTTATCGATAACCAAGGGTTGTGGTTATCGATAACCATGAGCTGTAGTGGTTCCATATAAATTCCCGAGGAATGGGTTATCGATAACACAAAATGGCTGGTTATCGATAATCGGTTCCTTGGGGTTTCCGTAGTAAAATCCCGAGAGGTTGGTTGTCCATAACAGGTTAGGGCTGGTTAGCGATAGCCGACATAGTTCTCTTTTCCAGCCAAAATACACTCGCATCGGGTTATCGATAACCCGGCATCGCTGTATTAAAATATTAAAATGGTTTTAAGAGGGTGTTTTTGGTATTTTTACTCTCTAATCGGTTTTTACTCTACTTAATACATATTAGGGTTGTATAGTTAGATGTTTAGCCTCCATTTTGGTGTTCTAAGTTAGAGAGAAAACTCTAGAGAGAGAGACTCTATTGAAGAACCTTCAAGGTTGAAGGTGATTGGGAGGCTTTGGTGCAAAGATCTTCTTGAGGGCTTGAATCTAGTGGTAACTCCTTCAAAATCCGTGTATTTCATGAACTATCTCCCTACTTATTTTGCAAATCCTCGAGTCTAGTTGGTATATCGAGGTCATGTTCAAGTTTGTTGGGATTTATGTCCGGATCTATAGATTTAATAAAGAGGGTTGCATGGATTATGGATTGTTTCCCTGTTATATAAAAAAAATTGTATATGTATGGGTTAGACTTGTTATGCATGTTAGGCTTTGGGTTCTAGAAAGTCTATTGATGGTTATATACGTGTTTTTGTTGTCAAAACTCATGCGTAAACATATGGTGTTTATGTATAACTTGGGAAAAATCATGATAGATTTTGAGTGGGGTAATTAAGGCAGACCTTGAGTAGAATTCTTTTACTACCGTCGAACATGTAAATAAACTCTATACTCCTTGTTCAATTTTGATTTATTGTGGACTGAAATTGATGGATTGTTTTGCAGGGAATCTCGTGGACAACTCGGAAGCCACAAACAAAGGCAAGGAGAAAATTGGATAAGCGGTATTGTGAGTGTAGGAATGTAGCATCTTGATCTTTAGATGCTTATGCGCTTTTCTTTTATATTAATTGCAAAAATCATGGAAAATTGCATGGTATGTTGCACGTGTTTATCATATGCATGTTTGAGTGGTATTTTAGCCTATGGCAAAGGTTTTTGAGGAAAAGTTTTGTGAAAGAAGTTTTGAGAAAACTATAGCCTATGGCATGTTTTTGAGAATGAAGGTGGGAAGTGATTCATATACTAAGTATATGAAATTAAGAGATTTACTCCTTGTAGACCATGCGTGGGATGTGTGGTAGATGATTTTTGGTGCCTATATGGCCACGGGGGATGCCCCTTTACATGTTGAAGTCGGGTTGTGGTTCGGTGACATGTTGGAAATAGGGTTGTGATTCTATCTTATGTGTACGGGGTGCATTAACTATTGCATATAGCAATAGCTATTTTGAAAGAAATAGGGCATAGAATGTCCACTATGTTGAAAAGGGGTTGTGGTCCAACTATATTATGTATGAAAGGTATTTTAAAATATAGAAGTTGAGAGTATTTTGTAACCTTACATGACATTACATTTTTCCTCTTTTTGGAAACATTATTGATTGTAAAGTTAAACCGTACTTTTATTTGTCTTTCATCTAGAGCTTGCAATGCATATGTTCACATTCTATTTTCTTTGTTTTGACTTGAAAAATAAGTATCCAGATTAGTGGTCCACCAGAAGCTAGAGGGAGATCTTATGCTTGGAGATTGGAGATTGGGTAGGGGCTTTCTCTTGGTAGTAGTTGGCTCTCTAATGACTTGTTATTTATTTCTTTTAGTTTATATTATTATTTTAGAGGATGGCACTTAATAGAACTTTTGTAATATGATAGTACCTTTTGGTTGTTGCGATATTTTGAGTTTGATGTCATAGTAGTGATGAGTTGTTGATGGTGAGTTGTGATTATTTCACTTGTCATGTACGATGTTATTCTGAGGTATTTATTTAAAAAAATTTATTCTGTGGTTTATTAATGTTTTGGAGTTAGGTATGTTACATTTTAAGTTCCCTTTTCTAGATGGCAAATCAACGACGTTATCTAAATAACACAGGACCGCTGGATTCTACCATTTGCAAGCACGTCTACTTGTCAAAAGGATATCTTTTTCATGTCCATCACATCCTTAAAATGAGGCCTTAATTATACACTCTTAAAATGGGGGCTTAATTACACACCCTTAAAACGGGGCCTTATTTACATCATGTTTCCCCACTTGCCTCAACTTTCCACAATTTCACATGTTTCCCCATATCACGCTTTATTTAAAGCAACGAATTTACAAACACATAAATCACATAATCATATTCCTCCCCTCCTAAATATGCTTCTAACGTTTCCTCCAAATCAAATTAAAGTCCATAAGTGATTCATGTTCCACATGGTTCACAATTAAAAAGTTACAACAAGTAATTGCATTTAGTTTAACAATGAAAACTATGCAATGTTTAAGATAACCATCACACTCACCAAATACTCTTAAAAGGGTTTCTTTGAATCAGATTTTGTCGGATATATACTTTGATAATTCACCTGAAATATAATCCAATGCCATTATTGAATGATTTTTACACTGATTCAAAGAATGTAGAACATTTGAAAATAACTAAATTACTTACTTCTTTAACTATTTCACCATTTAATTGATTCAACTCTCAAATGATGTTCTCTAAGGTCCAACATGTCCCCTGCCTTGGGATTGAGGCTCGGGAACCCCCAAATAGTCATCCCAGCAACATTACAAAATTTGCCCAAAATTGTCCAAAAGGGACCGGTACCCATAGGGTCGAGGGACCAGTACCCGACCAATCGGGTAACCCCACTGTTTATAAGGGACCGGTACCCGTAGGGTCAAGGGACTGGTACCCACTAGGCGAAAAACCTTCTGTCCGAAAACTGCTTGATTCTCATGGTTTCTCAACTCGATTTTAGATCAAAATACACAACCAAATCGCCTAATTTTCTATATCTAACTACTTTAAACAACAACAAACACTTCCTAATAGTTTATTACACAAGATAGCTTGATTAAACATGAGTTCTTCGAGATTCTTACATAATTTCAATATAAAACAAATTTTTACATAACGTTTCCAAAAATTCCTATAGAAACCAAAATAATAGCAAGGATTTACATACCTTTAACTCCTATTTGCAGTAGATTTTAATCCCCCAAAACTTTTAGGTTGATTTTTCCTTCAATATTTCTCTCTCTCACTCTTGGTTTAGCTCACAAAATGAACTTACGGGAGGAGTTACAATTGAGACAGATTTTTTCCTCTTTAGCAAAAGTACAAGTTTTACCTCTAAGGAACTATAATCCTATGTACCTCAAACCATTTAGGTAGGCTACTCCCTAAGGTTATTATCCTATGTATCTATATTCTTTTAGGTTGGCTACACCCCACAAGAGTTAATCTAGTGTTTCCAACACACAAATTAATATGTACATCCACATAAATTAAATCTAATTTAATAAAAATTTTATTTCAACTTCCCACATTTATATTAAAAATTCCCCGACTTTTATTATTTTTTGGAAATGGGTATTACACCGAAGGCACACTTTTCGGTGTTTAGCCAGAGCTTGTCTTTTGAGTACCTCAATGACTTTAGTTAGATGCCGGATGTGATTGATCAGAAGCTTTCTTTTGACCAACATATCATCTATCTAGGCTTCCATGGTATTATGAATTTGTCAATTGAAGATCTGAGAAACCCTGCACTGGTAGGTGGCTACGACATTCTTTAGGCTGAAGGGCATCACTCTGTAGCAGAAGACCCCTTTCGGAGTAATGAATGCAGTCTTCTCCATGTATTCTTCGACCATGAAAATCTAATGGTAGCCCCTATAGGCATCCATAAAGATGAGTTTGGCGTGTCCTGCAGTAGCGTCCACTAGTTGATCAATTCTATCCAAGGAAAAATAGTCCTTTAGACATGCGCCAATGAGGTTGGTATAGTCCACGTGGATCCTCCATTTGCCAGGTTTCTTCTTTACGACCATAGTTTTGGCTAGCCATGTAGGATACTGGACCTCTTGGATGGCGTTGGATTCCAACAGTCAGTTCACTTCCTCGACGATTGCTTAGGTATGGGCTAGAGAGGAGCATCGTGGCCTTTGGACTACGGAATATCATGTCGGATCGATGTTTAACTGATAGCAGATGAACGACGAGTCAACGTTGAGCATCTCGTACGGAGTCCGGTCAAAGACCTACAGGTTGGATTTGAGAAACTGAATCATCTTTTTACGCTTTGGATCGTTGAGAGATTCTGATGAGGAAAGTTCGGTTATCGTCCTTGTTGATGGAACTGGGATTAGCTCATCTACTTCCTTGTCGGTAGCCAGAGCCCCGACATCATCAAGAACTAGGGTGTCGAACACCTCCACCTGTTGAACTTTCTTGGCTTGCTTATTCTCCTGGACAACTAAGATTTAACATTTTTTTGAGGCAACCTGGTCCCCGTAGATGTCTTCCTATCATCTGGAGGCCCCGATAAACCGGACAATTTTGTGTAGGTGGAGGCGATTGCATGCATAGAATAGATCCAAGTCCGACCAAAGACGGCGTTGTAAGGGCTTGGAGCATCGACCATGATGAACTCTGTGTTGATTATTTTGAACCATGCCCAGACCGATAGAGTGATCTTGTCGAGCGTCCAGACCGGTGTCAGACCAAGAGGACATCGACAGATTTGAGGTCGTCAGGAAATAACTACAAAGTTTGAAAGAGACTCGAATACATGATTTCGGCTGAGTGCCTTAATCGATCAATATTTTCTTTATTATTTTCCAATTTGAGTCGTGAAGTGGGTAAAGTGGTTTTTGGTGATCTCCTTTACTACTTTCCAAAAAAGGATGAATCCGCGTCCTTGAGGGACCCCACCGCCTCGTCCTCAGAGCATCGTAGAGGAGGTAAATTGTATGATGTGCCTCAAAAAGCCAGGGTCCATGAGTTGCCTGTATACTATGTCAACACACAAGAGAGCATATCCAGACGATTGAAATCGAACTCCCCACGTTACGGCTGCTAACAATATTGACCTTTAAGTCACCTTGACTTTTGCCAACTGAGGTATGCCCCGGGGCTCCTTTATTGCTTTCCAATTTGAGTGATTAAATTGATTAAATAACAATAAAAATGAAAGAAAGGGGGAGAAATAATAATAGTTATACTATAATAGGTAAAATAAATAGCATTGTTGAAGTCTTTGATTAAAAATGATAAGCTAAAATAACATTTGAGATGTTAACTAACAAAAATACCCGGTTGATGTTAACAAGGCTAAACCTAGAGCTCTTTCATTGGATCTAACTTGAAGATGAAGCATTCAAAAGATAGTAATATTAGTTTCATGGGCTTCCACAAAAACATCCTTGGGAGTACCATCAATGAACATACAAACAGTACGAATTTTTTAAAATTTTTATGGGTTTCAATAAAAAATCCTTTAAAGTATTAGAAAATTAAATTACAGAAGAACCTCAGTAGTCCTTGAAGTCAGATTCTACATTGACTCCTCGGCTGCTCATTTCTCGTGACGGTCCATTGGGATGACCTCTCTCTCTCTCTGACAGAGAAAAACACCTGCCCCGTGAAACTCGTACCTAAACGTTGTACTGTCCTACTTTCATCTACACTCTTTCGTCTTGCAGAAGTTATAAATCGTTCTTTTCCTTCTGCAACCCTCTGGGTAGTTTGGTTTTGCAGTATAACCTTTTTGACATAAAGATTGTTTTCTGCTTTCTTTCCAACCAATTATCTTTTTTTTTTCAGGTATCCAAACCCGTTTTGTATGATATACTGCCATAAATTTCCCCCTTTTTTGTTCTTTCACTTTGTTTAAAGTACTCTTTGGTTGAAAGCTGTTTTTTTCTCCTGTTTTTTTAGTTTTGATCATTAAAGCCTTGATTTTGCGCTTCTCACGAGAAATAAAGGCTTACTTGAATATCAAGAATTCTAAAAATGTGCTCAAAAAGTGAACCTTTATGGGTTATTGAAGAACTATTTGGATTTTGAACTTACAGGGCTTTCGGGATCAATCCGAGGTTGGAGGACTAAACTCTGATCAGTGTTTGGAAGAGAAGAGAGTTTTCATCTGTAGCTGTTGTGTTTGAAGAAAGACCAGAGAGAAATTGATGTTGAAGTTTCTGGGTTTAAAATACCTTCTTGATTGCTGTTTTGGGATTTTCAGAGAAACATAAAGAGTTTTTGTTTTACTTGAGAATTCCTAAAATGGCATTTCTGTCTTTTTTCTTTATCTTCCTGTTTGGTTTCCTATCAAGGTCTCAATTTGTGTATGCTCAGCTCTCCGATGAAGAAACCACATTGGTGGCCATTGCCAAAGAGCTTGGACTAACTCCTTGGGGTATTAACAACAACTCAGATTATTGTTCTTGGCGATGGATTCAGTGCAGCTCCAACAATTCCATGGTTGAAAAGCTGGATCTTTCTCGCAGGGGGCTTCAAGGTAATTTCACTCTGATCTCTGGCCTCAAATCACTGAAGTGGCTTGACCTTTCATATAATAACTTCCATGGGTCAATCCCACCGGCTCTTGGAAATCTATCTGAGCTTGAGTTTCTTGATTTGTCTTATAATAAGTTGGGAAGCTCAATTCCTGTTGCTTTGGGTAGGCTCAGAAATCTTAGATCATTGAACGTATCTAGTAATTTGCTGGTAGGACAAGTACCTAATGAGCTTGAGGGTCTAGTAAATTTGCAAGATTTTCAACTTTTTACCAATAGATTGAATGGATCAATACCACTTTGGGTGGGGAATTTGGCCAATTTGAGAGTGTTTACTGCATATGAGAATGAACTAGGTGGTAGAATTCCTGATAACCTAGGGTTGAATTCGGAAATCCTGTTGTTGAACCTTCATTCAAACCAGCTCGGAGGGACAATACCTGATAGCATTTTCGCTTTGGGAAAACTGGAAGTTTTGGTTCTGACTCGGAACTTATTGTCTGGCTATTTTCCCAAATTGGTCGGGAATTGCAAAGGACTCTCGAGCATTAGAATTGGAAACAACAAAATCATAGGAAGCATTCCGAGGGAAATTGGAAACGTTAGCAGTCTTACGTACTTCGAAGCTGACAACAATCACCTCTCTGGGGAAATTGTCTCGGATTTTGCTCAGTGCTTGAATCTCACTCTCTTGAATTTGGCCTCAAATGGTTTCACTGGAACGATTCCTCCGGAACTTGGAAACCTTACCAATCTTCAAGAATTGATTGTTTCCGGAAATACCTTATTTGGAGAGATTCCAACGTCAGTTCTAAGCTGCAAGAGTCTTAACAAGCTGGATTTGAGCAATAACAGATTCAATGGAACAATCCCAAAAGATATCTGCAACACAACGAGATTGCAATACCTGCTACTAGGTCAAAATTTCATCAGAGGGGAAATTCCTAATGAGATTGGGAACTGTGTGAAATTGCTTGAATTGGAAATGGCTAGTAATTATCTGACCGGAACTATCCCTCCTGAGATTGGTCACATTAAGAATTTGCAGATAGCTTTAAATTTGAGCTCTAATCATCTTCATGGCCAATTGCCTCCTGACTTGGGTAGACTGGACAAGCTTGTTTCTTTGGATCTCTCCAATAATCAACTCTCTGGGACTATCCCGTCTACATTCAAGGGCATGCTAAGTTTGATAGAGGTTAATTTCTCAAATAACCTTTTCACTGGTCCGATACCCACCTTTGTGCCATTCCAGAAGAGCCCAAATTCAAGTTTTCTGGGGAACAAAGGGCTATGTGGGGAACCATTGGGTTCATCATGTGGAAACACTGATAATTCTGCCCGCGAGAATTACCATCATAAGGTTTCTTTCAAAATCATAATGACTGTTATTGGATCTGGGCTTGCGGTCTTTGTATCAGTGACAATTGTTGTTGTGATTTTCACAATGAGGGAAAGACAAGAAAAGGTCGCCAAATGTGCAGAGATCATAGATGATGGAAGCAATAACCGCCCATCAATAATAGCAGGAAACGTGTTTGTTGAAAATCTGAGACAAGCAATAGACTTTGATACTGTTGTAAAAACAACTATGAAGGATTCAAATAAGCTGAGCAGTGGAACTTTCAGCACTGTCTACAAAGCTGTTATGCCTTCTGGTATGGTTTTATTGGTGAAGAGGTTGAAATCTATGGACCGAACAATAATTCATCACCAGAGTAAGGTGATTAGAGAGCTTGAAAGGCTGAGTAGACTCTGTCACGATAATCTAATGACACCCATTGGGTATGTGATTTACGAAGACGTTGCTCTTTTGTTGCATCACTACTTATCCAATGGTACATTGTTTGAGTTCGTTCATGATACTTCAAAGCTTCCAGAGTATAAGCCTGATTGGCCCAAAAGACTTGATATTGCCATTGGAGCAGCACAAGGGTTGGCATTCCTTCATCACGTGGCAATTATTCATCTCGACATCTCTTCTGGTAATATACTTTTAGGGGCCGATTACAAAGCTCTGGTTGGTGAGGTTGAGATATCGAAGTTGTTGGACCCATCGAGAGGCACCGCAAGTATCAGTGCAGTTGCTGGCTCATTTGGGTATATTCCTCCAGGTACTCTATATTATGCTGATCTATAGTGCTTTGTCAATATGTTTTGTGCTTTCTTAGGGCATCTCCAATCATTCATCACATTCTTCCTCGAGTTCAGATGTGATAAAAAGGATTTAGAAATAAGCTCCAACCCTTTCTATAGTCTCAGGATACGTCACCCACTTTATTTTGTTTTACGTATCTGTTTAACTGGTTTGTGATTATGACAGAGTATGCATACACAATGCAAGTTACAGCACCAGGAAATGTGTATAGCTATGGTGTTGTTTTGCTCGAGATTCTTACAACCAGACTACCGGTTGATGAGGCCTTTGGTGAGGGAATAGATTTGGTGAAGTGGGTTCACAGTGCACCAGCAAGAGGGGAAACTCCGGAGCAGATACTCGATTCCAGGCTTAGCACCATCTCCTTCACCTGGAGAAAGGAAATGCTAGCAGCTCTAAAGGTTGCCCTACTATGCACTGACGGCACCCCAGCCAAACGGCCCAAAATGAAGAAGGTGGTGGAAATGCTTCAAGAAATCACACAAAACTAAAGGGATTCATGTGGGGTTTTCCTCCATTTTGATTTCATGTGATCAAGAATTTAGAATGCAGTGGTCAGGACAGGGAGAGTATATATTATAAGTTTTCAAGGATATTCGCCGCTGCTGGTTTTGTATCAAAGGATTGATGGAAATGGTATTTTCCCATGTAATATCTTTCAGAACTTGAAAAAGAAAAATGTTAGTATTCCAGTGAGGATTGTTTTGTTTTGTTGTATCAGGTCATCAAATTTCCAATTGAGATTCTGGTTTCTGGATATGTATCAGGTGAAGATGCACTCTATACCTAGTTAAGTTCATACAAACTTAAATTTCCTCTCTTCATTGAGAGTATTAAAACATTTGGCCCATTCTCTATAGTGTATCTATCTACATTTTCAAGCTGATGAAATATGAAATGGGATTTACTTTCTATTTGGCGGTGGTCTTCTAGTTTAACTGATCAAGGAAAACTGAGCTTGGATTCTTATAAATTTGATGCTGACAATGGTATGCAACTCTGATACACTTACTGACACAAATGCACAAGAATTCAAAGATTGAGGTACTTTGAGATCTCAAAATCTGATATTAAGCAGCAGGAAGATTACTGAGTTTCTTGTAAAACACGACTGATAGGGGAGTTATGGCGAGAGCCCAGCTCAGGAAAATGTGCGCAGGTCAGCTCAAGTTACTGCTCGGATATTACTTATGGTCAGGAGCTTGACAGTCCCTGAGCCGAGATGAACAGAGCGGTCTAACAGAGGAACCTTATAGCGGTCATCTACGAGTATATTAGGAAGGATAGTCAGGCATATCCCCGTCAAGGTACGCATAACGGTATTTTCCACATGATCACCGAAGACCGCGGGGCATGGTGCGCCAGCAGGGACATTACCATTCACGGTTGAGATATTTAAGGTAACCGCCTATACGCTCCCGAAAAGATCGGGCGTGGAGGCTAGGGTTTCCTAATCTTGACAGCCAAAGTATATAAGGAATAATTGGTAAAGGTTACAGGTACGTTCTAATCATTTTCTCCCTCTCACACTCTGATACACAGCATTTTCTCTCGAGAGTCATTGTTGACTTGATCGTCGGAGGCGGTTTGAGGACACCCCCCTGTGTCTTCAAATCGTTCCCCCCTTGCAGGTTATCGTTATTCTAGGAGGACGAGGAGACGTTGCGTTCGGTGAGCAGAGCCGTGCCAGAAACTGATTCATCAGTTGGCGCCGTCTGTGGGAACTCGACTTATTTGATTCTTTATTGGTGATAAGTTTCTGATGGCTCTTACGCGATCTACCGCGCAACAAAACCCACCGGAGATAACCCCTGAGATGTTTTTGGCCATGCAACGCCAGATCGAAGTGCTTACGAGAAACCTAGAGGAAACCCGCCAAGAAAAGCAGCAACTGAGAGCTCAACAAAACCAATCGCCGCCTCAAGCACCTCGGGAGCAAGAAGAAAACCAGGAGAGAGCCGGCGACAGCGAGAAAAGGAGGAATGAGAACCAATCCCAGAATGTGGTGGATCCCCAGGCCAGCGGATCAACTAGACGAGGGGTCAAGCAACCGTTGGAAAGACCAGATGAAGACCTCTTGGCCTCCATTAAAGCACAGATCGATGGAATACAAAGGTGGATCCAGGCTAAAACCCCAGTAACCGTAGAAGCGTTGGTGAAGAACACGGATTCCCCATTTTCCGTAGGCGTTCTCAACGCCCCCTACCTGCTAAGTTCAAAATGCCTATTCTAGAGTCTTTCAACGGCACCACTGATCCACTTGACCACCTGGAGACATACAAAAATCTCATGACACTCCAGGCGGTCCCGGACGAAGTCATGTGCAGGGCTTTCCCTGTCACTCTCAAGGGAAGTGCACACATGTGGTTTAACAAGCTCAGGCCGGGGAGTGTGGATAGCTTCAAGGAATTAAGTCAGAAGTTTGTAAGTTACTTTATTGTCGGGCAACGTTACCGTAAACCCAACACTCACCTGCTTACGGTACGCCAGAAGAAGGGAGAGTCTGTGCGCGAATACACCTCTCGATTTACTCAGGAGGCGATGCAGATTGAAAGCGCCGATGACAAAATGGCAATGGCAGTCTATATAGCAGGTATATGGTCAGGAACCTTGCTATTTAACTTAACTCAGGATTCTTCACAGGACATGGCCGAGCTGCTGATGAGAGCTCAAAAGCACATCAATGCTGAGGATGCCTTGAATGCCCGGAAGAGCAGAGACGACGTGAACCAAGGGCAGAGCTCAGCACAGCAGAACCAGTCAGAGAAGAGAAGGAAAGACCCTCCCAAGAGGTCCTTTTATGAGCAGAAAGGAAAGAGAACTGACCGGAGAGGCTCGCCTGGCCGGGGGTCGCCCAGGAGGAGTCCCCATCGAAGAGTCGACGGCCCACCAGAAAGGCACAAAACCTACACCCCCATGATAGCATCCGCCGAGCAAATCATGAATGACCTCAGGGATGATCCTGACCTGAGGTGGCCTGCTCGGCTAAAGTCCAACCCCGATAAGAGGTCAAGAGATAAGTATTGTCGCTTCCATTGCGACCACGGGGTATTATACAAATGACTGCATTGACCTTAAGGGGCAGATCGAGGAGCTTATTCAGAGAGGAAGGTTGCAAAGATTTGTCCAGAGAACCGAGCCGAGGGCCCAGCGCAGTGGACAGCGGCGAGAAGAGCAGGGTAGGGCTCTCGAGAACAATGACCCCATTGGAGAGATAAGGGTAGTGCACGGAGGATCTGCTGGAGGTGGAGCATCCAGCTCAGCACGGAAAGCCCATCTCAAGAGATTACGGGCGGAGGATCCCATGGAAATTTGCGCAGTTGGAAGACAACCTAAGTGCTCGAGGCAGGAGGGCACGCCCATTACTTTTTCCGAAGATGATGAGAAGGGTACAGTCTATCCCCATGACGACCCCCTGGTGGTTTCTGTGACAGTGGAGAACTTCAAAACCAGGAAAGTCCTGATTGACAGTGGAAGCTCAGCCGACATCCTTTTTCTCCACGCTTTCGATCATCTCCAGTTGGGAAGGGACCGTTTGCGACCAATGGCCTCCCCATTGGTGGGATTTGCAGGAGGCACTGTGTATCCAAAGGGCCAGATTGCCCTGCCGGTGACTTTGGGAGAAGAAGAAAGACAGGTTACGCACATGGTTGATTTTTTTGTGGTGGACGCTCCCTCAGCCTACAATGATATAGTAGGAAGGGTGCTCCTGAACAAGGTAAAGGCTGTCATTTCCACTTTTCATTTGAAGATGAAGTTTCCAACTCCTGGTGGAGTGGGAGAGCTGAAAGGAGGCCAGAAAACGGCGCGAGAGTGTTATAACTTCTCAGTCAAGCGTCGTTATGGAACTATGGCACTTGACGAACTGGATGTAAGAGATGAAGAAAGACTTCTGCGGGGTGAGCTAGTGGAACAGTTGAATTCCGTGGCGATATGGCCGGATTATCCTGACCAGATGATATAGCTCGGCACCATACTTGCTCCACAGGAGAAAGACAGATTGATTGAGTATCTGAGAAAGAATAGAGACATCTTTGCTTGGAGCCACGAAGATATTCCCGGCATTGATACAAGGGTGAATGTTGATCCTGATTGTCACTCCGTTAGGCAGAAGAAGAGGGTGTTCGCACCAGAAAGGAATCGTGCGGCCGCGCAGGAGGTCGCCAAGCTGTTGCAAGCAGGGTCCATCAGGGAGGCCCAATACCCTAAATGGGTCTCTAATGTGGTGATGGTAAAGAAGCCATCTGGTCAATGGAGGATGTGTATGGACTACAAGGACCTCAATAAGGCATGTCCCAAAGATAGTTTCCCCTACCTCGAATCGACCAGCTGGTGGATTCCACGTCAGGCCACGAGCTCCTAAGCTTCATGGACGCCTTCTCAGGCTACAATCAAATTAGAATGGAGGAGTACGATGAGGAGAAAACCTCATTTGTGACTGACCGGGGACTTTATTGCTACAAAGTCATGCCTTTTGGGCTGAAGAATGCAGGGGCAACCTACCAAAGACTCATTAATGGAATGTTTAAGGACCTGATAGGCGAAGTAGTGAAAGTATACGTGGATGACATACTGGTCAAGAGCAAGAGCAGAAGTGATCATGTGGACGACCTGACCAAGGCATTCCAGATGCTGAGGAGATACCGAATGAAGCTGAACCTGGCGAAATGTGCGTTTGGTGTGGCGTCGGGTAAGTTCCTGGGTTTCATGGTATCACACCGAGGAATAGAAGCGAATCCCGAGAAGATCAAAGCAATAATGGAGATGAGGCCACCTACCACAGTCAAGGAGGTCCAGAGGTTAACGGGGTGTGTGGCAGCACTTAACCGCTTCGTTTCTAGAGCCACAGATAAGTGCAATTCTTTCTTTAAAGTTTTGAAAAAGTCTTTTGAATGGACACAAGAGAGTGAGCAGGCATTCAGGGAGCTCAAGCACTACCTCCGTACCACTCCCCTCCTCAGCCCGGCGAGGGACGGAGAGGAGCTTTTCCTTTACATCGTCGTTTCCCCGCATGCAGTAAGCTCGATCCTTATTCGAGAGGAAGAGGGGGTACAACACCTCATGTACTACACAAGGAAATCCCTGAGAGGAGCAGAGACGAGGTATCCCAACATCGAGAAAATGGTGTTTGCCGTAGTCACTTCAGCTAGAAGGCTCAGACCCTATTTTCAATCTCACCCTATTATTGTGTTGACAGATACACCGTTGAGAAGGGCGTTGTTTAACCCCGACACGTCGGGGCGCCTCATCCAATGGGCGCTGGAGCTAGGAGAGTTTGACATCGAGTATAGGCCCAGAACGGCGATGAAGGGACAAGCGGTGGCCGACTTCTTGGTCGAATATGCAGTGCAA
>NMUG010003493.1:0-14750 GCA_002855965.1 Monotropa hypopitys
TCATCCTGGATCGAAATTTGCTAGAAATCTTCAATCGTACCCGACACCGCGACCGGTTGGGAGGTGCCCCAACCGGTTGAGAGGTGCCCCAACCGGTTGAGAAGAGCCTACATCGCTTGCACTTTAGGAATCGCCACCATGGGAACTAGCTGGGATGGTGCTCCAACCGGTTGAGAAGTCCTTTGTTCGAGAATCTTTGCAACTTCAACCGGTCGACTAGGTACCCGAAACCGGTTCACAAGCTCTCTGATCATACTCTGAATTCTTCTTGACCAACACACCAACCGGTTGGTGTTATGCATGGGGACCGGTTGGGACTTACCAACCGGTTGGGAAGTTCCTTCCAACTGGTTCAAGAGTGTTCTGCTCGAACTTGGCCTCCCTTCTTCAAGATCAAGATGCAATGGTCATGGAAATCGGTTGGGAATGTGCCTCCAACCGGTTGGGAGGTGTTCTGCTCGGATTTTGGCTTTTGCTCTTCATACTTGAGTATCTCCTTCTTCTCTTGGCATCCTATTGTTGATCCTTTCATCACTTGTGGACATCAAAACTTGGCATTCTTGTCTTCATAAACTTCATTTCCATTTTCAAGTCCTACAAGAAATTGACTACTACAAAAACTATACAAAAACATAGGAATTAAACCATTTATTTACAAACAAGTACTAATCATGACTTATTCAAATTATAATCAAAAGTAAACTAAAACTAATGTAATTAATGCTAAGTATAATGAAATTAGGGACTATAATTGGTATATTTAAGTACCAATCAGACGAGAATACAATCGTCGATCTTCATTTTTATTATTATTTCACCATTTTCATACGTGTGTTTTTATACAATTTTCGCACTGCCAATTCCCACGAACACCCAATATATATATATATAGATGGACGTATATGTCCCCTCACACACACCCAATGTGACATCAAGTGACACAAGGGCTTGAGTTAGAGATGTGCCGGCCGGACACGCACTCCACCCAACCTCCTTGGGTCATCCATAGTTGCACAATCAAGGGAATAACACACGCAGTCAATTTTACACAGAAGGTGCAAGAATAGACGACTCAACCACTCGCTCCCAATCTACAACGGTCTACCCAACGTCACGGGTTCCAAAACGATTCGCGAGATCGATAGAAATTCCAAGAGCACATCCAACTGGACAAGTGGAGGCAAGATCAACACCGTTCACTATCAACAACCGGAATAACACGAAGAAGTTTGACACTCGGTCAATAAGTCCACCAAGAGACCGCGAATCCAACAGAGGGTTTTCACCCAACACAGTTCCAAAGGAGGGAAGCTATGTTTACACGAAAGTCGCCGCACCGCCAAACAAACCGCTGAAACGAAGTAATGGATGCCAACAGGTGCATCACCAAGATTGGTTCCTCTCTAGAACCGAAATCTAGAAACAAACAATTGTCAACTTGAATTTTCTTGTTGCCGCTGCACAACTCTGATATTGACCGAAGACGGTATCGCAATTGATTCATATTATACCTTGAAGTTCACGCTCCATAGTTTACTATCGACAGAGTACTCGAAGGAGAAGCCGCATGAGTATAACACAATTAATGGGTAAGTCACAGAGAGACTATCATCCAACGGGGATTCCACGAATCGGCCAAGCAAGGGACCCAAGTCCGAACATGTCAATCAGCGAAGTACGAAGATCACTACTAAAGAATGCCAGTAACAATCAAGCCAAGTGCCACACAGAAGAGAAAAGGGACAACTCCCGATCGGGTGTGGACACTAAGGTCACCGCCGAGCCGGACACGGCTGAGCAAACAAGATAGGGTGATTGCCGCGTAAGACGTTTCCAAGAAAAAGTTCACAATGAACGAAACCGAATCGAAAGGTGCTCCAACCGAATAGCATCTATTGTAGCGCAAGGGAATAGCCGAATAGAAACATGACTGCCCAAACACATGGCTGGATAAGAGCCAACTGAACGAGAACACAACCGCACTGGGATATTACCGAGCCAAAGCATCGCCGATCAGAATAAGACTTTACAGAACGTAGGTGCGGGATTAAATCGTCCACTACCGCACTGGGCATAAACTTGCCGTACTGCCGGCACCGTGCCGCACAAGAACAGAACCGAAGAAACAAGGGATCATAATCATACGAGGTAGAGGATAAACTGGTCGACCTAGACAAGGCCGCACTGATGGAGCTTTGTCGTGCATGAATGAGTTGGCACAGCCAGGAAGCGCTGTAACACAGGATCGAGACCCAACCCATAGAATACGAGAGAATCACATCCGAGATTTGCTATAACTACACAGCGCATGCCATCGGGCATAGAAAAGCCGAGCGAAGAAATCTTTCCGAGAGGCTAATACATGACTAGCAACCAACTCAAGTCACGACGAAGTTCAAACGGGCACGAGAAAAACAAGCAGCTTCCACGAAGCGTCTGGTTGCCACGAAAACAACAACTCCAGACTTTAATTCACAAATGCCTACATCGAATCTCGAACGGTTTTAGCGACTACAAGTCATCGCGGAACTATGTACAGGCGTAAAGGATGCATCACTACCGCACTCAAGCTCGTGTGCTAATGAACATAGGCATTGGGACATCTCACTTCACAGGCAAACGCAGGCAACTCAACCTCCTTAAAAGAGGGAAACTAGAAAATCACGACTACGTCTTAAAGGTCTCTTTAAAGTATGGAACACGCATGAATTTCTACAGACCAACAATCCAGTCTTACCACCATTTCTCGGAATTTGCATCACAAAACCACAATGATCATGCCACCTACTCTCAAGGGGCTCGACAAGGTGCTAAGAATCGCTGACTAGTGCCAGAATTTCCCAATAGAATTCTACTACGCCAACATAAGATCGATATTCTTACCTATATAGCGACAAGGTAAAAGGAACCACTACAATCACCTCAAAATTTTTCAAATGGTTTCAACCTATTACAGATACGTACTCGACTCTAGTAATCCTAGAGGAGACCACAACAGCACAAAGGCTACCAAAGAATGCATCGAAGATGCCAAGGGTAGGGATACCGAGATATTCAACAACTACAAAGCAACTGAACTTACTATAAAGATCAACACTCGACTTCCCAGGGATGGAGAAACTCAACATCCGTGGAAGGAGACAGAACAAACAGAGTATCAATAAGAAGTGGAACCAAGAAACAAGAGTGCATCACAAGCACCCAAGCACGATGAAAGAACAATGTAATGACCAAGAAAACCCATGGAGACTAGGTGTCTCCCCACGGTTCCAAGGTATTCGAACCGAAAGCTCTGATACCAAGTTGTCACGCCCCAGATTTTCAACCATATTTTTTTAAAAACCATTTAAATAAAAGAAAGGGGGATCCACACTTGTAGTATCTATGCTCCTCTTTTAATTTCTCATTACATCCATTATACAATATGAATAGAAAAGCGGAAGCTAGAACAAATGCAAAATGGCTACAACTGAAGGGCTGAACAGAAAGAAAAGTGAGGGCACATCCCACCCTCGGGAGCTAACAAAAGTACCAAGAGAAACCTACTGCAACGATCCCTGAAAAACCGAGAGCTGACGAAGCTCCAAGCTCAACAATCTCAACACGTCTCTGCAACAACCTATGGGGGGGACCAAGAAGGTCTGAGCATACCACGACTCAGTAGATAAACTACTGACCACTACCGAACATGCACAGGTGGTGCATGCCTAGGAGGGCCCAGCACAAGTAGAAACTATAAAAAACTAGAACAACAGTAGTGGCAACGATAGTAGTAAAGCTGGAGAGAGAAGCACAAGCAGTAAAGCAGTAAAGTGAGTGCGAACCGAACTGTAAAGGTGACCGGGCTACGAGTACACTTACTAATCTCCTCAAAGGTAAGGGAGGTAAAAGTGTCAAGCCCAAAGGCTAATCCAACTCAATCTCAAGTCATCCCAACCAACTCTCCACTAAGGGCAAGAGGCCCACCGTCAAGGTACAAAAAAAACGTAAAGGGACTAAGGTGCACGTAGTGTAAGTCTAGCACAAGACTATAGGGACAAAGGCATATCGCGACAAGTGTGTCAAAACCCAAACCATAACCTCAAACGAACACCAAATGTACAACCTCCCAAGTCCGACTGAAATGACCTCAAATCTCGACTCGACCAACCTTACTACTAAAATCCAACAACTCCAAGGACCTACTAAGGATCCCAACCCAATACTGTGCCAAGATATCTAATCAAGGTGTGTAAGCATAGTACAAGGAACAACAAACAAGGGTGTCCACAAAATCTATTGAAAATGTTCTCTTATCGTTTCGGGGACCGCACACTACCAAGAGCCAAAGGAACTCCATTACAAGTATGTTCCGATATGATTTAGATCGTCATTCTTACTTCTGTCCCACTCTAAAGTGCAAATCCAGAATTCCATTACAAGTATATTCCGTTCATATGTTTCATCATCAATCTAGATACATCCCGGGATCCCTAAAGGTCAAGTACATCCCGTATTTATTCTAAGTTCATTGATTTAGTACAAAATCCCAGAATCCCTAAAAATCAAGTACATTCCGTATTTGCATATTTTTTCGTTCTTTAAGATATATCCCGGAATCCCTAAAGATCAAGTACATTCCGTATTTATCCAAGCGTCGTTGTAACGTTGATAGGGCAAGGTTGGTCTAGTATCTCGTCAACACACTAGCCAAACCTAATCCGTCTTCCCCAAAGGCCGTTGGGAGGGCTCACGTAGCCCCCTTTGTGCACAAAGTCGTGGGTGGAGCGACCACCCCGGGAATCCTTAAAACTCAAGTACATTCCCGCGTAAGAATATATCAATCCCGTATCGTTGTTACAAATATTATCCTGGGAATCCCCAAAGATCAAGTACATTCCCAAATTGTCCTCGCAAGTTTACTATACCGGGAATCCCTAAAAATCAAGTACATTCCTGCATAGAAGCAATCCAATTATATTTTTGATCATCCCTTACAGCCATGAATCGTTGTTCCCATTTTCATTTCATAATTTACATGTGATGGATTCAAGATTATCCAAGGGTGGTCCTCATAGGATTCATCCCCGTATTGGTTGTGCATTGCATTCATTTCATTCATTTCATGTTTGGGTGAATCCTACGTCACTTCAATCATCCCGACAAAACAAGACCAAGGCTAGATCAAGTTTCCAAAGGTTACTACGCCATTACCAAGGAAAGGCACACGAACCATACAACCACCACAATGACAACCATGACCGTACCAAGGTAAGACACCACGTCTCAATTCACAAGACCCATATGATCTCATTATTTAGTTCATTTTCCAAACCGTCCGTTCAAGTTCATTTCTATTGTCAACACCTCTCAACCAATCGTATACCCAAATTTGCCTCACGGCTATCCCACAACCATTTCCTCTCACAAGGGTCATTCAAGGCTCACTCGAGACTCTAATCGAATGTGTGGCATCTATGAATTTATGAGTGACTAACTAATTGCATATCCACAAATCAACGCTTGACATCAACCCAAGTTCATGTAATTTTACCGAAGGATTTTACCCTAAACCCAAATGCTATGAAATCATAATTCCACAAGAACCTAGGTACGAATATGGGAATCACACACACACACACATATTTGATGGAGATCAAGAATTTATCCACCGGAGCAATCGCCAGAGTAGTCGCCGGAATGTCGCCGGAAAATGTCGCCGCAAACCAAACCCACCACCGCATAGATCGTCTAATCCTCTTCAACGTTTCCTAAGTCCGCACCTCCATAGCTCTTCGCCGGAAAGTCACCGGAATCTTCAAACTCACCGGATGGATTTGCCATGTGGGTCATTGGAAAGCTCTCGTCGAGGAGAACAACGTTTCTCCTTGAAGAAACTCCATTGGAGGCTTGGAAGCCCTTCAAAATGTAAAGAGAGAGAGAGAGAGATTTTTAGAGAGAGGGGGAGAGAACTCGTTTTTAGGGTTAGAGATGGGAAGAGATAGGTCAAAAATAAGTTGTGGACCATTCTTTACATAAAAATCGACTATATATACGCCCCCGGAAGTTACCAAAATGCCCCCAATTAATCTGCCAGAAGTGCAGTCTGCGCAACCGTAACCGGTTACGCCCCAAAACTCTAACCGGTTACGCTATGCGCGGTTGTTTCCTCCAAATCGCAGAGAGAGATCCCTAACCGGTTACACCTAACCGGTTACGCTATGCGCATCAGTTTCACCAAAACAGCTGTTGGAGAGTTTTGGGTCTAACTTCTTCGTCCGAACTCCGATTGAGACGATTCAAGTTGTGTTGGGTTCGTAATCGAATTCTCTACGACATTGATGAAGAATATTTATAAATTCAGAAAATATCTCGGGGTCGTAATAGGCCTAGAAAACCCTCGGCACATTGCCGGAACAACCTAATGCAATGCCAATCCACTACCGGGGACTCTAACTATCCCGAACCATTGAATTTCATCGAGTGAGACTCGATATCAACAATAATGACATTTAAGAAATTGTTTAGAATTTTAGGTCGTGACACCATCTATCATGTGCATTGGTCCACGAGAGTCGATGAGACAATTAACAATCAGGGAGCAATATCCACTCACTGATCCCGCAAAGGACGGAACAAGGAGGAAACCGACATGCCAAGAAGAGCATACGACCAACAATACTCTACAACCAAGATGAGGCAAAAGAATCACCCAAGCCAAAATTTACCACTTATAACCTCACACCCAATTGAGAAAATAATTCTAACTCTCGTCTCCAAGTCCCAAGCTAAACACAAAAGTCATCTTGAGCCATCCATTAGAATATCCCCAAGTGCACCAAACACCAACTCTCACATTTCCAAGTTCACACACTTATCTTTCGATCCCAACAACCCAAGAGAACATGCTAACATTGCCACAAAGCCTCCTTTCTTCAACTCAAACCATTTCTTCCTACCAAAAGAACGACTTCAAGTCAAATCCACATTCCAAAGTCTAAGTCACCAAATAAGATCACTACGCTTTTATCTCTCAACCAAAAATCATTTCTCTCCACTTTATCATCCAATAAGGCAAGAAAACCAAATTCCACTTCTAGAGATAACCACAAGATAGTCGCACATGCACTATCACTCCAAAACATCAAGAGAGGACTAAAATCCTCAAACCCACTATTCCGACCCATAACCCAACAACAACTCATCGAGAAAACACCAAGGCATCCCAAAGTAGGTCTAACACCCAAATCACACAAAAAGTCTAAACAACCACTCAAGACGAATCCAACACAAGTCTATTTCTCATGTCGTTCCACAACCCAACTAACCAAACAACCAAATCACCGGCACAACCTGCTAACCAAATACCCAAAAGACCAAACAACCAATTTGCCAAACAGCCACACAGCCAATTAACCAAGTAACCGAACATTCAGACAACCAAAAGGTCAAGTAACCACCTAGCCATGAGTGGACCTACACCACTCAGTCCTTTCCGAATGACCTTAAATCACCACTCAGGACTACCACACGAACAAGATTCTGCACTCAACTCCTTCATTCTTCTCTATCAACCAAGAATTCACCGCACCCGCATGGCACTAAGTCAAACACAAATCCTAAAGACATCTCAAACCACGAGTCAAAACTAACTCTTGCATCGAGTAAGGGTAGAGCACTACCACCACTAACATCAACCACTTAGCACTAATATGCAAGGAGAACCTACCACCCCAAGGATACTATACATCCCAAGTGAACTACGCACGACCTCTATCATGACAAGGCCTTACCACACCGAGGTATTCTCATTTCCCAAGGAGGGTCGCAATCACTAGACCACCAAGTGCTAACTCATCACAAAGCAACCACAATGCTCAACCTCAAGAACAAGGTTATTCTAAAGTTTCACCACTCGCACAAGGGATTATACACACTAGGGAGACCCAATAAATCCCAAAGTAAACAACCATCGACCGCATGACTATCAAGCAAGAAGTCTACAATGCAACGAGAATGGGAGTTACAACTCCACCACCAGGAAACAACCGAATCCAACCGCACAAACGATGAGTTCTAGACATCAATTTCAAGAAGTCAAATCGAGTTCAAGGCTCAATCACAAGAGTACTACAGATTTCCAGTCACGAGAATGACTGTCGGACCATCAATGTCATGAGAGATGACATTATTCCACAATGGATATCGAACAAAGAGTTCATTCACGATCGCAAGAGGTATAACTCAAGACGTGATTCCCCAAACGCACGCAGAAACATCTTCCTCACCAGGAGGGCAAACGAGAATCCATCGACAATTCGTCACAAAATCCACCATCCGCTGCAAGGGATAGGCTCAAAAGCCACGACGACACAACGAAGATTTGATTTCTACGAAGGGACAGGCTCGGCAAGCCATAAAAGCAACCACCAACGACCGACATCGAGGAACAAGAAGCCAAATCATCACAAGAGCCAACGAAGGAACTCATCCGTGCTCAAAATCTAGGAACTCGAAACGGTTCACCACGACAGAGTAGGTGACGACACTATCAACAGAGGATATAACAGGAACACACAAGTCCAATATCGACAGGATCCTCTAACAGATGCCAAAACATGCTCAAAAGTCACCTTAATAGAGACAAGATTTCACTCAACATCCTAGAACAACAACAAGACCAACTCGAAGGAGTAAACAACACAAATTTCCAAACCATTTTGCTATTTCGAGTTATAAAAACTTGTTGTTTTAATGAGATCCATGCAATGCACACACATTCAATCCCTAGATACATATGTCATGCACCCTAAAAGCAATCCCTCAGAGCTACACAAAAGAAACGCTGCGCTCATTGAGACTAAAAGTCTCACCCAAGTCCGAGGTAAATCGGAACTAGCACTTTGATACCAACTGTAACACTCCCAAATTTTGAGACATATTTTATTTTGAGAAGTGTTAAACGTAGGTAACGAGTATCCAAACAACAAGGGTAAAGAGCTATCTACCACACACACATACACACGCTACTCATTACACTACTTATTACGTTACATGCTTGCTTTGAATGAAATATAAAAGAATGATGCGAATAGGGTTTTATAACATAACCCTATACAACAGTGCATCAACTAAAAGAGAAAGGGCCAAAATGGGATTTTATATGATAATCCCGTACAATACGGCCAACAGTAACGAAAAGAAAGTACCACACTGTAAGTGAAGGCAACCTATCACTACAGTCCGGTCCAGCCTCAAGTCCTGCGAAGGATCCAGCGGCTCCAAGTCCAAGGGGTAAGTCCTACAAAAGTAGAGGGTCAGGCATGACCGCCTGGTAGAGATAATCCATCTCCAAACGTCTATACTACTGGGGTGCACATGAGTGACAGTGCAAGGAATGTAAACGATGCAATGCTATGGATCTCATTAAAGTAAAACATTTCCTTTTCTTTCAAATTTCATATTTGACTCATCGTAAAGAAAAGTAGTAAAACACCGTGTCTAACCAAGACTCGAGAAAGAGAAACAACAGTAACTAACGTCAACCAAAAGAGTGCCTAGACAAGGCCCAAAGGGAATCATGTCAAGTGTCGACTCACACTAAGTAAAAGACTCATTTTCCGTATTTAAACGTATTCCAATTCCCATTATGTTCCAAGTTCACAAGTATTCCACTTTCATGCCTTCTAGTGGGAGCAAGGCCAATATCAATCAATCAATCACGGAGTATCGGCTAGTTCCGAATGGGAGCTCGTCAACTCCGTATCGTATCATTCCTATTTTCCCCGGCTCACCGAGAGGGCCCAGTCAGACCCCCATTGCGCAATGTCGTGTGCCACTCTAAATAATGACACAAGGTAAGCAACCCGAATCATAGCCACTCATCAATATCCAATCCTCGTATAGAGTTCACGGGTCAAGTCACAATACAAATTTCCATTTTCCGTACGACTTAGGGCATATTACCTCCTAGTCTACGTATCATTTCACAACGTGACTTTAATATCATTATTTCCAAACCGATTCCGTTTATTCACAAAACGTTCATTTCCCAAACACTTGCGTTCATTTTACAAAACATGTCGTTCGTTCACCAAAGGTTCCGTTTGTTCGATTTTTCCACAAAATGTGTCAAGACAACCCATCCATGACTAATGAAATCCAAAGTCAAGTGTTTTTCCCCAATTCAATTTCACAATTCGACACCGACGGGTTTTTCACAAAATTTGGGGCTTTTCACACTCTTACTCAAAATCGAACGACTAATGTCCTAGGGGAAAACATAGCGACCCTAGATCAACTCAACGCGACCAATGTGTATGAACGACGACCCACAAACTTGATTTCACAAAATCATTCAATCGACGGATTTTCACAAAACATGTAAGGGAGAAGTAAGAACGCCAACAATACAAACGAGAGGGATGGAAGAACTCTACCTCGTCGGAGCTCCGGTGAAGCTCGTCGGAAAAGTTCGCCGGAAAACCACCATGACCGCCAGAGTGAACCAAGCCCGCCATTGCGAAGCCCTCGCAACAACACACCTAATGAGCAACAATACACATACACTAGAGCAAGATTCATAGCCTAGGGTTTTAGTAGTAAAGAACAACTCATCGATCTATGTATATCACCGCGGAGAGGAGAACGAGGCAACCACCGTTTGTTCTTTGCATTTCTTCCGAGACCTTGTAGACGGAGAGGCATGGAGGAGAGAAGGGAGAGAGTTACATTGAAATAGGAAGAGAGAGAGAGTTTTAGAGTTAGAAATGGGGGAGGAAGAAGAAGAAAGTCGGACCAAACATATATATAGGGCCCCAAGTGAAATCCCCCAAAAGCCCTTAATGATGCTGTTCAAACAACAGTTGCACCGGTGCAACTTATGTCTGCATCGGTGCAGCCCCCCACAAATTTTCGCGAATTAGGCAGCCTGCACTGGTGCACCTCGGACCTGCACCGATGCACCGGGGGTAAAACTTGATCAGAGAGTTTTTGAATTGGTGGTGCACCGATGCACCACAACCTGCACCGATGCATCATTGGGCTGCACCGATGCACCTGAGGCTGTTAACCCCCAGAACTTTTGTGCATTGGTCTTGCACCGATGCAAGACCAAAACAAGCCCTGCACCGATGCATCGAAAGTCTGCACCGATGCAGCATACCCCAAAACGAAGGATCTAATGCTTTGGAGTTTGTTGGCCAACCCAATGAGCCCGTAATCGATCCAACCAAATCCGAAACGTTCCAACGAGACTTCTAAGCAACACGCGGGCATTTGATACGATAGAATGAGCATTTTAGATACCCCAGAACTTGATTTAAAGCGGATTTTCAATGAAAATCTCATCGAGACGAATGCCAATCAAACTAAAATTTGCGGAGTGTTACACAGAGAGTAGTGTAACTGGTTGTGGTCTCACGCGCAACCGGTAGCGCATGGCTGACAGGAATCAAGAATAGCAGAAGCGCAACCGGTTATGCCCAAAAATAGTGCAACCGGTAGCAATGTTGCGCATGCGACATATATGAAGTGTGGGAGTTTTAAGTTTTAGAAGACCGAGAAGTCTAAATTACCCCTCATTAAGGGTAGTCTCGGTAATTAAAATTCTAGGAAGTATAAATATAAGGGGATTAGTGTCTTTTGGATAATCTTTCACTCCCTAATCATATGGGGTTGGCTAGGGTTTGGAGGCTCCTCTCTTCTCCTCTTCTTCTCTCTTCTCTTCATCCATAGCCACCACCTCCATAGACGGCTAGGCTCTGTACCTAAGTGATCGAAGATGCTCCCGCTCAATGTATCGTAGGTATCTTTGTATATTATTTGGTTGTTTGTATGAACTTAAGAGATTTATGTTTTTGATTCAATTCTTTCAATTAAATTTTCGTTCATGCAATGAGAATCACTAGTTTCTATCGGATGAATAAGATGGGTTATACACCATAAGACGATCCGTGCAATTAGACGGTCTATGTCGATTGAGATGGATCATGCTTGTAAGACGGGTTGTACCAAGTGGCAATACCCTATGCTATTCAAGGATATGCAATCATCCTCTTGATTACATCCCGTATGAGTGACACATATCATGGATTGTTTAAACCAAATAATGATCTTTAATCGCAAAATCTATTATACTACGGGTAGAATGGATTCGTGATCCTAGGCTAATTCTCCAATTAATTAGAGGCATTTTAATTCGCTTTCATTCTCAGTTTAAAAGCAAAATCACCAAATCAAATCAATCTTCTTTTGTTTTCTACACTAATTTAGGAACCTAGTCTAATTAAATAAACCATTCACCTTCCCTGTGATTGACACCTGACTTACCGCTACTGCATAAGTAGTGTAATTCACGGTTATAAATAGTATTTTTGACTCACGCACGACAGCGATCACCTAGTCTTGGACTTATGAGAAGTCTAGCGTGTTATTTGCTTGGCCTTCATATTCATGAAGGCTAAGTGTTCGATGAAATGTCGATATAAGTTCTAAAGATCGATATGAGTCTTGAAGTTTGTCCTTGAGGCGGTGGGAAGTGTTAGTGGACTTATAGAGTCCTTTGGTGACCTCGGAGTCCAACAACCACCATGTGTTCAATGGATTTCCCAAATGGGATATAGACTTAAATTGTGAAGGTCTTGGGTTATAGCGAGGCCATTTGGGATTATAGACGACCCCAGTGTCTTGTGGGTTACGTATGTTCGATGAAATTCCTAAGTTATGTACCTGAATGTAAGGAGGGTTTTCGTGGGTTGCCTAGGTGTATTTGAACGGTTATAGTGTCTCTTGAGTCATCGAAAGTTTTCCCGTGCATTGTGGTACCTTGACTCAAATTGGGGATCAATGGGTGAAACCGGATAAAGAAAAGTATTCCCTTCACATTGTGTCAATTGATATGTAACACCCTTGAAATTTGAAACCATATTTTTTTGAAGGAATATAAATAAGGATATAAGAGCATATGCATTGAAAGTCTAAACCATAATCATCACCATTCCCACAAAACATTTTAAATGATCCACAAGTCATACACCACATGAGTTTAAGAAAAGATACAAGTCCGTGTGTTAATCCTTACAAAACATGAAATACTAAAAGAAATGAAAGACAAGTCCATATATTGGACCAATGCTCCAATGCTCCTTCAAAAGATGCTTCAATCCACCAAGCTATGCCATCGGCTCTTTCCCTAAAAAGAAGAGGGTTAGGCCACGCCTAGTAGGAAAATCCCAAACAAGACTTCATATGATTGAATACACAAAAGGGAGAAGGTGCATGCATAGAAGTAAGGCATAATATTGAAGTGCGACTATCAAGTAAAAGGCATAGTAATTCAAAACTTTCAACATAATTGTGTTTGATTCGATGTCATGTGTTAATCTTTTATCCAATGAAAGTATTCACCAAATTTTCATGAGTTACAAGGCTAGTTCCGTCATTAGGGGCTCGTCAACCTCTAAACGTAAATTTCCCAGTGATTCCCCGGCCCGCCGAGAAGGGCCAGTCAACCCTCCAATGCGTATTGTCGTGGGTGCTCGCACTAGCCACCCAAGGTATACCACCCATATCAATAGCAAACTCAAATACCCCTTTCCACATCAAATTCCTCGTATATAATAAGGGCCAAAGGCCTAAATATAAGTTTCCCATATAGGTCCAACGTATCAATGTGAACAATATGACATGAATTGCATGTATCTAGGTTCCAATTGTGTTTTCCCCACATTTCTACACTTCGTCAAAATCTAGGTTTTTAATAAAAATTGGGGCTTTTGATTTCCAAGCAAAGGTTAATGAAATTAAAGTCTCAAGGAACCCAAATACATGTCAATTGATCAACCCCAACAAGATTAAGACAACAAATCGACATTAGACCCAACCCTACACAAACATCAAACTCACTAACACAAAATCATGAAGATTTTGAGGTGTATAACAAGGATAAGAAGGTACAAGTTTAGAATTCCCTACCTTAGGGGAGAAGATGATTAAAACCTTGATTCAGAGCTCTACACACCAACACGAATGAGAACCACCACCGCGTAGCCCTTGGAACACTCTTCAAGGTTAATGAAGAACAATTCTTCCAAAACCTACTTGAGGATGGGTTTAGGTTAGAGAAAATTTTGAGATTGAGAGAGATGAGTGTTTAGGGAGGTAGAGAGAGAAGAAAATCAGTTGCAAATGGCCTCCCACGAATTAGGGTTGGTATATAAACGACCCATGAAATTCCCAAACTGCCCTCACTAAAAACAGCAGAGTTCTGCGATTTTTACGAACGGCAACCGGTCGATGACATTTGGTCGACCGGTCAAGACTGCATTGACTTCGTGCGACCGGTCTACGGAATTACATCGACCGGTCGGGAGGACTCTGGAGAACTGCGACCGGTCGGGGATATTTGGTGTACCGGTCGGGAAGAACAAAAAAGTTGATTTTTAAAAATTGGTTCTCCAAGCACGCTCTCGACAAAGTGTTGATACCCAAATTTTGACTCACCCCCTACAAATTCAGAAATCAGCAAAACCATCTTTTTCAGTATCTGAATGCATCTCTGGAATGTTCAGACTCGCCGCGAACAGCACCGACGGTACCCGAGAAATACAGTAACAGTGAACGAGCAGCGATGAAGTGTTAAGGAACATTTACCTGTCTCAGAATTTAAAGTCGATCCACCAATCCACAAATTTTTCGACGGACGGCATTGAAACCGCATCCGAAAAAGACAAAACGTCCGAAAACGAGAAAAATTCTGCGTCCGCAGTCGG
>NMUG010003494.1:0-14749 GCA_002855965.1 Monotropa hypopitys
CAGCTTATCAGCAAGGACTGGCCCAACCTTACAACAGAACAGTACGGATATGTACATTCAAACTGGATGACCTAGTCCTCCGTCGGGCCATCGGAACCTACAAGAAGCAGAAGCTTGGAAAAAATTGGGAAGGACCGTACCGTGTCACAGACATTATTGGATCCGGATCATATCAATTGGAAGACCTTGAAGGTCGGAAAATACCTAGACCATGGAATGTGAAGAACCTACGGATGTATTACCATTAATGCTCCGAGCCATGATTGGGAGAAATTTCTTAATGTTTAATGCTCTGGCCCATGATTGGGAGGTTATTTTTAATGTAATTTTTCAGCCCGAGTACGGGAGATTTCCATTATTACAAGGGCACTTAGAAAATTTTCACAAAATTTTTGTTGCTTCAGTACACTTCTTTAAACAATGAAGCTTATGCTTCGGCCCATCATTGGGAGTTTTACACTAGCCCATTATTGGGAGTTTACACCAGCCCATTGTTGGGAGTTGAACACACTTAGTACCTACGGTCCAAGTACGGACAGCAAAAGCATGTATCTATGGCAAGTCAGTGGACGATGATCCAGGAGGATTACCCATTTCCTCTGTAATTGGTCGGGGGCAAATATCACATGAACAATTACAAAGTAGGGGGATACGGTCACGGACCATTATATCAAACACGTCATCAACCAAAGAAAATAAGTTGGAAGTTCAAACAACTTTTTCATTCCATCCTAAAACAAAAACTACTACGAAGGGGGGAAAACAAATCAGTATCATGAAAGCACAAAAGGAGAAGGGTAACACATTGAGTCGGCACGCCGATCGGAGAAAAAAATAGGGCATACTTCGGCACACTGTACCGGAAAAACAAAAGGAACAAACTACGGGAGAACTTGGTCCTCAAGAGGATCTTCATTACCAAAATCATCCAAAGGATCGGCATCAACAACAGCCGAAGAGTTCTCAGCCGGGACAATTGAAACACTGAAGCGCAGGGGAGAGTCAACAGGGACCCCATTTGCATCCAAGCCAAGAGGTAGCCCCATTCGCAGGGAATATTCCCGGATAATGCCCACCTGCCGGGAATACTCCTTTTCAGCCACGTCAAAACAACATCATACCCCTTGGCATCAGCATCTTCCAGCTCGACTTGATGATGGGCCTTAGCTTCTTCTAACTCGGCTTGATGATGGGCCTCAGCTTCTTTGGCCCGGTTCGCATCCTCAACCCAGGCCCGAATCTCCTCTTTGTAAACCAGGATAGCATTGTCCCGAGCCTCAATAGCATCTTGAAGCTGAGCACTCAGGGAATCAGCCACTCTTTTGGTAGCTATTGCTTTTTGCTCTGCTCTCCGATAGCGTCGAGTCTCATTCAGTAGAGCTGCATCAAGAGCCACAGCTTGCCCCCAGACTCCTGAGATGTGATGTGCCACCTAAAGGAAGAAACCTGAGGTACGATTAGTTGAAAAAGCTGTTTGGAAGAGGAGGATGAGAATGTTACCTGAAAAGCCAGAGACAGCCCGATGCTGTAAATCTCATCCTGAGTCTTGGGCAGAGCCACCTCGTCATACGAGAGCATGATGGCCTGGTCCAGAGCCGGAGCAATACCAAGTGCCTTGACCGAGTCAGTCGGTAGGACATCACAACCCTGGAAATGAAGATGGGGGCCCTAGAGAGCTGATCCAGACATATCGTCCTCTAGCATACGGCCAAACTCCTCGAAGTCTTGGATCTGATGTTTGTCCAGGGAGATCAGGACCAGCTTGCACCATTTGCTGGTCGACGTATCTTGCAATTCCTCTGGTGTGGAACACAGGACCTGAAGTGAGGGCTCAAGGACCTTTTTGCCCTTCACCGGGTTAGTAGAAGAAGGGGACATCACCTCGATAGGGACCCTAATATTCAGGAAAGCACGGATCATTTGGCGTGTCATAGTGAGAGATGGCTCGGTAGGTGACTCAGAGTGGGTTCTGTCGGGAGACTCTGTTGCTCCGGGCGGCTCCCAGATCACAATACCAGTGGGTTTGGGCTTCCTCTTCTTGATGTACGAATGATATGTGGGGACGTACCCCAACAATGTAGGTGCGTCCCGGGAGCTGATGTCAATTTTGTACAAAGCTTTAATCCAGTCTTTGTTGGCTTTCTTCTTCAAATGGCCAACAGTTTTTGGATCTGCAAAACACAAACGTGAGTCAGTACTTGTGCAGAGAAAATTGGAACAAAAGTTAAAAGGTAGGCTACCGACTCAGGGTTAAGGGGGCCCAGGGGATTTCTGACGAGCTGGATGCATAGGCACCCCGGAATGTGACATACTCATTGCCCCATTGATCGGAGTCTGGGAGCCGGTCTAAGGCATGATCGTATCCTCTTCAGATCGCCGAGAAATACCGCTTTAAGGCCTTATTCTGGTTAATACTATACATCCCAAAGAGATCGTCCGGCTCAAACTTTAGATCGAATAACCGATTGATCTTGGCAACCGACATGACGACCCGAAAGAAGTTAATGGTAAGTTGGGCTATGGTAAGGCCCATGGCAAAGAGGACCTTGGCTAGGAACGGATCAAGGGGGAACCGGACTCCCCCCTCAATGATTGCCATGAGCGGCATGATCAGTTGCCGAGCCTTATGAGTCACGATGGGATTCCCTTTCTTATCCTCCTTCACCAGCTCAACAATCACATTGTCTAGGACCCGATACTTTTGCCGGAACTCTCCAAATTTCTTTGGTGAATCGAAGTAGGCGAGGAATGGGCTACTACTGGTGGTCTCCGTCATGCCTCTGCGATTGCCAGACATCACGTCCAACCTGACCAAATAAACACAGGAGATCAAGAGCCTAGATGGTCTGGCAGAAACACAATAGCCCAAGTTCAGCTAAGCCGGGAGTATGGTACGCGGGGCAATACGGGGACCTCACAGAGAGTAACCCAGGGCCTCTGCAATAGGACAGAGACGAGGGACAGAAAATCAAGGGGCTTGACTCGAGCCCGATGGAGAAGGTGGCAAAAAGGAAGAGCGGGGGAGAAGATACCTGAGGTCTTGAGAGCGAGGGTGGACTGAGTTCCAGTTTGGTGACTGGCGGTGGCTGTGAGGAAGCAAGGTGAGAAGTCAAGAGCAAGTGGATCTTCAATCTCACCCTCTCAAGCAATTTATAGAGAGAATGGAGCAGTTCCTAGCGGTTGGCGGGAATCCCAAGGGTCTGCACGAACGACCAACCACAGCACGACACGTGGATGGAAGTTTCCAGAACCACCTCTTTGCCTACCCCAAAAACTCCGGCAAGTAGAGATCCGGTACAACTTGTGAGACGGAACTCTGTGTTCCAGGCCTACTTAAGCAGGGGCTCCCAGACCATGAAGGTCAGCAGGTCAGTTAGTCCAACGGGAGACATAGTCAGTACAGATGACGACATTCAATCATTATGAACCCATTGCTTCGAGAGAATTGAGGGGCTATTGTGGTAACCGGACTATGTCAGGCCTACCGGTCAGGTAAACAGAGCAGGCCCATAGGGGTCAGGCCCAAAATGGGCAGACGGTCCAGTGAACCAATGGTTGTAGCATAACGACAAAGGCGTCATGGCTAGGAGAACCATATGCTCATAGCAGCAGATACAAGAAACTGGCATTGGTACGGGGAACATGTGGTCTCCAGACCAAGGCCCATGGCAGACACGAGGTAAAGGCATAGATAGTGCCGGACCATCAGAGCCAAGAGGTGTCTAGAGAGTACTGGGGCGTTACAGCTGGGAGAACGAGCCACACAATCTGTACCGGACCACCGTGCACATATGCGGAGAAGATTACAGAGGATCTCGGGGATCTCGGTAACAGCCTGGGGATTTCGCAAGAGCTACACTCCCCCTGATCTTGCCACAGATCGCGGGCCTGTATTGCCATATTGGGAGGAGAAGACACCTATAAGAGGAAAAATATATCCAACTGAATAGGGTATTTGCTACTTTGAGTTCTGAATTATAGTTGCGTATTTCATTCCTTTCTCTTCTCCCAGCACACTCTGACTTAGTCATCGGAGGCCCCTTTCGGTGGTCGGCCCCGGGCAGGCCTTACGGTGTTCTTTGGTTGCAGGCATTCACAGCTCTAGGGGCTCAGATCGGATTGAAAAGTTGGATCGCATCTCAGGTCGTGGTCCAGGAACACACAACTGCAAATCCAAATTGGCCAAAAATAACTTCTACTTTACTACCACACCCAAAAACAATAGATCGTTCTAATTTAGTTGCACGTGTTTTTGAGTTGAAAAGAAGGGCTTTGATGAAGGAGATTGAAACCAAAAAGATATTTGGTAAAAAAGTTGCACATGTTTATACAATCGAATTTCAAAAGTGGGGTTTGCCATATATGCATGCACTTTTATTTCTTGAAGGTCCTGATAAAATTAGAACATGTGCTCAAGTTGATAGATTGGTCTGTGCTGAATTTCCAAACCTAAAAGATCAACCAGTCTGCTTTGAAACTGTCAAGAGTTGTATGATACATAGACTATGCAGTGCATGAAATCCGAACGTAGCATGTATGGAAAATGAAAAGTGCTCGAAGAGGTATCCTAAATCCTTTGCCGAATGTACAACGATGGACGAAGATGGATATCCTATCCATCGTCATCAGAAAGATGATCGAGTGTATGTTGTCAGGGGGCACGAAGTTGATTATAGGGATGTGGTACCATACAATCCTTATCTTTCTGAATAGTTAAATTGTCATATTAATGTTGAGGTTTGTGCTAGAATGAGATGTGTGAAGTATATCCATAAATATATCTACAAAGGTTATGATCAAATAACAATGGCGTTGGGATCAATGAATAAAATTCAACAATATCTTGATGGTAGGTATATCGGACCGCCAGAAGTTGTTTGGAGAATATTTTGTCATCACATACATGGGGAAATGCCAATAGTTATGCGATTAGCAATCCTCTCTAGAGCTGCCCAACAAGTGTCTACTCCAACTGAGTTTTTTTCATGGTACGCTTACCATGAAGATGCTATCCTGCATACTTATCAAGAATTTCCTCAATTTTTGTTTGGAGGAATAACAAATGGACACCGAGAGAAACGGGGTATGCAATAGGCAAAATGTACTTTGCTAGCCCTACCTGCGGTGAGAGATTTTATTTGTGTTTGCTACTGACTATTGTCAAAGGACCAAAGTCTTTCAAATGCTTACGTACAATCAATGGTGTATTATATGATTCATTCAAGCTAGCATGTGTTGCACGAGGGCTACTAGAAGATGACGATGAATGTATACAATGTCTTGAGGAGGCTTCAGTTATGAAGACTGACTACCAATTGAAGAGATTATTTGTTTTTATTCTAACCCAATGCTCTCCTCTACAGCCATTTGCGCTATGACAGAAATTTTCAAGACATATTATTGATGATCTTGCACACAAAATTCACACATTGTTCTTGATTTCTAATCCATCGGAGGCTCAAGTTGAAGATCATGGTCTCTATCTTTTGAATGAATTGCTCCAAGAATTAGGAAAGAGTTTGCTTTATTTTCTACCTATGTTGTTACCAACTGTAAATTGGAGTACAATAGTGGGTAACAGATTGATTTTAGAACATCAACAACTTCAGATTGATGCTCAATAGGTAGATGCACAATCTGATATTGAAAGACTAAATAGTGGAAAACACTCGGCTTATAATGCAATCACCACATCTGTTCTTGAGAATAAGGGAACTGTGTTCTTCATTAGTGGGGGTGCTAGAACAGGGAGGACATTTTTATACAATATAATAGCAACTAAATGTCACAATCTAGAACATATAGTTGTTACCGTAGCTTCGTATGGGATTGCATCCTTACTATTAGTAGGCGGTCACACTGCTAATTCAACATTTTGCATTCCCTTGGTTGTTCTGGAAAATTCTATTTGTGGGTTTAGCAAGAATTCGATACAAGCAGAGTTGTTTAGAGAGTCTAAACTTATAATATGGGATGAAGTTACAATGCAACATAAACATTGTGTTGAAGTAGTCAATCACACACTTCAAGATATTCGTGATAATGAAAACCATTTGGTAGCATCACTGTTGTCCTTGGTGGTGATTTTAGGAAAATTTTGTCGGTTGTACCTAGAGGAACTATGGATCAAATTGTTAACATATCATTGAGACAATCTGATCTATGGAAGGACATAAATGTGCTGACATTAGATCTAAACATGTGTCTGAACTATACAGATCTTCGAAATGCCGATTTTGCTAAATTCTTGATGGAGGTAATATTCATATTGAAATGATTAAGTTGACATTTAATGTTCATGCTGTTATATAAATTATTTTTCCTCCTTAGGTTGGAACTATCCCTATAGAAATAATGCATCTTCCACCAACAGTTCGCAAGTGTGCAGATGTAAAAAATTTGTTGTCAAATGTTTATCCACAACTCGATTTTCCCGACACATCGACTCCTTCATTTTTGACCGAGCACACAATCCTATCAGCTAGAAATAAAGATGTTAATATTATTAATGCGGCTACATTGTATGCTTTTTCAAAGAATGCATTCACTTACTTAGTTGCAGATAAAATGTCTGATGATGATCTAATTGATGGTTCCATTACTCATCGGTATCCTAATGAGTACCTAAATTCATTGGATCCTCCTGGGCTACCACCTTTTCAATTGGAGTTGAAAGTTGGTTGTCCTATAATGTTGTTGCGAAATATTTCCCCAAAAATGGACTTTGTAACGAAATAAGGTCAATGGTTGTTAGGTGTGGCTCTTTAGTCATTGAAGTAATAATTTTAACTGGTGAAAAGTCCGAAATTTTGGAGTTCATACTGAGAATATCATTGTCGCCATCATCTTCTCAATTTCCATTTTGAATGACGTCAATTTCCAATTCGTCTGTCCTATGCTATGACTATAAATAAATCACAAGAACAGTCTGTAAAATTTGTTGGCATTGATTTGCGCACACCGGTATTTAGTTATGGGCAACTGTACATGACATTATCTAGATGTACATCCTTTGACCGTATAAGTATTCTTCTACCAGCAAATGATACAGAAGCTACAACTAATATTATTTATTCTAAAGTTTTGTTATAGCATCTAGTTGCCAAAAGATTAAAATAAAATCAAAGGAAAACTTAAATCAAGACGAAGACACTAATATTTGTAAGATATAGAAATCCCAAATGTCAAGTTAATAATTTTTAATCATTTGTAGCTTTATGGAATGTAAGTTTTGAGCATCTAATATTAGTAACAACAGTCTAAACTAACCCCATGAGCATGCAGTTGGGTGCTCAAGGAGATCAAGCAGTATGTTCTCTTTCGCAAGAGGTACAATCTTCTCCCCATCAAAGCCAAGCTTCGCTGCCAGCAAATTCTATACTCAACAGCAGCTTCTCCCACTTCTTTGCAGGCTTCTGTTCCACAAACAAAGGGTGAAGAATTCTTTGCATTGTAACAAAAGACTTTAAAATGTGAAAAGTAGCTGAGTAATGATATGCACACGCGAGTGAGTTTTATTTGCAGTATCATAACTGATTCGCCTTCCATGAGAGTTCTTGATCCATGCAGTTCTGGAACCATCTCTACCAATGCAGGGGTGCTGCAAGTTTTAAGAGTCTTATCACAGTGGATGCCACACATCATCAGGATCACTAGTCTCACACTGGCCAATGATTTGCAAAAAGGTTGGTCATATTTCACCATCTCTATTAACTCTCTCAAATTCTCACCTGTGAAGAATAAGTATTCATTACCTCAATGTTGAAGGCACCCATACGGAATCCCTTAAAACCTTCTTTCACGGTATCAACTGAGATGTACAGTTGAAGGCACCTATATTAAGTGTTCCCAACGTTTAAGGCACCTACATTAAGTGCTCTCACTAATACTAATTCTTAGCTGGGTCACTCGTAAATATACCACTAAATATAGAAGCCTCATATGGATACAGAATAGACATTGCACACACACACATACAACTGAGACTTAATTTGAGCCATGCACAAAATATTATAGTAATTTGGAATTTGAATTCAAATAGAGAGGAAAGTAAAAGGTAGATTCAAAATTGATCAATAAGTAAATGACCCATTAAATTTATCATACCAAGTCGGAAACATACTGGAAGCTCCTCGTACCAAGTCCAAAACATAATGGAAACTTACTGGTAGCGATAGTTGTAGACAGAGAGATGGCGATGGATGCGTCGATGGATGTGTCGATGGATGTCGCGATGGATCGGAGATGGTGAAGGGCTTTGCTAAGGTTGGTTTTTGGAGAAGATGTAGGTGTTGTGTGCGGCGATTAAGGTAGGGTTTGTTGATGTCTCGATGAAGGTTGGCTTAGATCGGGAGATGAAGTGGGTTCATGGTAGTAGTTGTTGTACAACGTTGTGTGTAGGGGTTTGCGTTGTACAATGTTGGCATAGGAGACATCACCGGGGTGGACGTCCATGGTGGCTTCAGCATTTTGGGGGAGCTCGTCGAGGCAAGGGAGAGAGAGAGAGGGGAACCAAAGTGAGATAGACGAAGGTAGTCGATGATCGCCTGAGGTGATACAACAGCAGGCGAAGTCAAGGAAGATTCACCAGAGGCGAGGTGAAGTTGAGGAGAACATGGTTGCTTAGGTTGAGATCAAACAACTCCTGTGAGGAGAAGCATGCCACACAGTCTAGAGAGATAGGGGAAGCATGCCACACAAGTAACCGATGCTTGTTGCCATTGTTGGCCGCAAATGACTGATGAAATTGATCTCATTTGAAATGGTTGTGGATCGTGGATCTTTAACATGATCCCTCTCCTCCCTCATCGTACCTCATTCCGTCAGGTCATCATTGTTGCATTGTTGCAATCACTACTCACTCTCAAGAACTCCAAGTCGTTGAGGGAGGAGAGGGAAGATATAGAAACAATGGAGAGGAGGTTTCAGAGGCGTGAAATGGAAAAATGGTGGGTGTCTCCTCAACGGAGAGGAGGTTTCAGGGGGAAGGAGGGACAAGGATGGCGATGGCGACAGGTGCGATTGTTGTAGAACGATGGAACTGTGGTGTGAAGGTTTCTCGATTTGTGAAGTATTTGTTCAAAAAGTTCATAAGGGGTTTCTTGATTTGTAAGGATTTTGAGTCTCGAAGCAAAATTTGCACGGATGGGGTCTTAGGGTGCTGAAAAGGTAGTCTGGCATGAGAATGATTTTGGCATGGACTAGTTTGTTTGTTGGTTTGATGGGTATATGATCTCAGATGTAGATTAATTGATCCGACGACCATGAAAGAGATATGTATTGTGATGTGGCTATTGAATCTCAGCCGTTGGATCAAAATCAGACGACTGTGTATATATTTTGTGTGTGTGACTGGGATATGACTGGGATAGATTGGTATATGACTGGGACAGATTGGTATATAACTAGGACATAAGATATATGACTGGGACATAAGTTGAGCGGGAAATTCAAAATCTGTCCTGATTTGTATTATATATATATTCTCTCCTACTTCTCCCTAATATCCAAGCCAAACTGTCGGGTTCCGAGGATTTCGGAATTCATCAATGTCGAAGAGCATCGCAAAGGCTACACAACCATTACCATTTCCACCCCCATTGTGAAGAGACCTTTACCTAGGGTTCTTGTGTTCTTTATTTATAAGGTGAATATACATCTCTCTATTGTATATGCTCTTATGCTAGATAACTTAAACCCATTTTGTAGATAAAATCAAATGAAGATTTATATAAAATCAATATTTAGAATTTTTAAAATGGGTTTCCAAATAAATCTCGAAATTAGTTGCATATCGAAATATTGTTGGGCTTATCCTTGACATAATAGGTTCGGTTGAGATTGAATTTTAGGTTTAGATAAAAACTCCCAATTTTCAAGGATTAGGATTTTGATTCAGAAATTGATTTAGAGCTTTTGGTCCTAGGCTAAGGATAAAATGAAATTGGTTGGGAAATTGTGAAACTGAGGATTTTAGAAGTGGTTTGATGAAATTGGTTGTGTTGGGTATGTATAGAAATGTTCATTCCTAGTTAGAGTTGGAATTGGAAAACTTGTCCTCAATAAATGGTAAATTGATAAATTAAACTGGAATGTGGATGTGTAGGTGAGTTTGCTATACCAAATTGGAAATTTGTCCCATGATAGTGAATTCGTCACTTCGTCCCTAAATAGTGAATTCATCACTTAAGTGGGAATTTGTCCCTTGGTAGTAAATTCATCACTTCGGTTGGGAAATTCATTCTCGGATATGTATGTATTTTCATATCTATGAATTCTTCATATAATTTTGGAATTTTCTTTTCTTAAATTGAATTCGTCAATTAATTAGAAATTGACCAATAAATCCTTAAATTCATTAAGGTGAGGTATTGGATCAATTCGTGGCCCTCGGGCCAATTCGTGGCCCTCGAGCCAATTCGTGGTCACTCGGGCATGAGTTTGGTCTTTGAATTTGTTGAGGCATCCTGGTCGATCCTTCAATTCATTGAGGCGGACGGAATCAAATCGTGATTCACTTCGTAAGTGGGTCGATCCTTGAATCCATTGAGGCGACATGGTTCATCCTTTTGAGATCTGAAATATGCATCATATGCATTATCATACATTTCTGGTAATTAAATAAAATTAGTATGGTTCTAAAAGATGCAAAAATAATTTAATGGGGACTAATTTGAAATTTTGAAAAGAAATAATAAAAAATAGGTGAAATCCTTAAAATTCAATTAGGCAGGGGGTTAAAGCATAAAAGTAAGAAACTTTAGGGGGAAAGTATAATTTGGAGGTGTGTGTATACATGGTGGAATTAGATATGTATGAGTCTTATACTCATCACCTTGCTCTTGGTTTAGCAAATCAAAAGAAAGAAAAGAAGGGAATCGAGAGCGAGTAAGAGATAGATAGATAGAGAGGCCAGGCGAGGACGAGAACCAGGGGACAAATCTGAATTAAGTGAGAAAGGGATATCCGAAGGTAACTCAGGAAACCCATAAACCAGAAAACCCCATAAACTCAGGGTACCAGAAAAGAAACATTGAAGGAAATAAGAGGAATTTAAGGTAATAATTGTAAAGTTAGTTGATATATGTTCATATATATATATATAAGTTAGAATTGTTATCATGATAATTATATAATTAAATCAAATAATAAAAACTAGAGGAAACCCAATATTTTCTGAGTAGAACATCCAACGGACATTCCACAAGGCATTGGACTAGATGCTAGATTGGATCATCTGGTGTACCATCCGCTACAATGTCCAGTCGACAATTGGGTTACCTAAAAAATATGGATTGGTTAATGAATACTGTGGTGACTGAAATCCGGAGGGCTCTTTGGATCCTCTGTGCTTTATCCGGATGGCTGAGACGTCGGCTTTGGATGGCTGAGCGGGTCGCCTATAAGAGAAAAGGAGAACACCTGCTTGGTTCCTGCAAGACAAAGGTCAGTGCCCACCGGTCGGCAGTGACCGAGAGGGGCCTCCGATGGCTAAGTTAGTAATGGTCGGAGAGCAAAGTAGAGAGAGAAAGTGCAGAGAGCCAAATCAGGATCAAATCCCGGGAATAGTACCTTCACCGGGTATTTTTAGCCCAACCTGACCTGTGCCAAAAGCGGAAGCATGTGTTGCACACAAGGGGAATCTTAGGGCTGACGTTAGCCCTAGTGATTGTTGGGCCACTGATCTGACCCAGGACACGTCAGCCAATGTACGGAAAGCTCCTATGTACATCTCCGTCGGAGGTCATTGTTCTCTGTCACTGCCGATGGTGGATCCCTCCGGCATTAGAGCGTCCGTCAATGGAAGTTGTCCCTTCTCCCAGTGGGGAGTTGGAATACAGGGCTTCGTTGATGTCCAGATTGAGGTTCCAGAGGTTGAAGGAGGCCGCATAGTCAGCCCGGCTTGGATCCTTCGAGCATCCGGTGAGGCCGGAGGTCCGTAAGGCCGACAGCCCTGGATTGCTCCGTGAGATATGGATAGGGTCCGGACTAGCCGATTGATCCGGCTATGAGGGTTCGGCCCATGTATAGTGAAGTCCGGCTACCACAATAGCCCTTCAATTCTTTTCAACTTGTTGGAAAGGATTGATCTTAGTATTACCGGACGTTGGTTGATCCGTTTGGCTCATTAAAAAGTGCTATTGCCGGAGGCATGTTGGCGGATAGTCGAGACTTCAAAGTGGGCGCGTTGTCAGTACGCGCGGTGTCCGGTGTGTCTGGAGACTGTAATGATTGCTTCGTAGCCTCCACTTCTGAGATATCCATGTGTCAACCTTTGATTTGCTGAGGATGTTGGGCATGCGAACAGGACATGTGATGGATGTCGCTTCGAAGCCTGTGCTTGTCACTGATTGGTTGGATCCGCTGCCTCGCGGATCGTGTGAAGCAGCTGGCCTTCTGTCTCCCCCAATCCTCTATAAATATGAGGGATGGGAGATAAGAACTTTACTTGTAAAATTTGCTCCCCGATGCCCGTGCTTCCGATTCCTGTGCATCTGACTACCAGCCTCCGGACTTCTTCAAGTCTTCAAGCCTTCTCCTTCTTTCTGAACTTCAGGTATTTTCCAGACCTTATAAGTTTGTACTTCTCTGTATTAGGTTAATCTCCTGCCCGATCGGTGGGAGATTTGTTGGTCCGACTACCTGTCTGCCGGACTGCCACCTTTTCGCTAGCGGTTTATGATTCCACTAGCGGAGGGTAAGTAGAGTCGGCGCAAGCCCCACTTCGGGGGATTTACCACCCTCTAACTTCCTTTTTGGTTGTTTACGGCAGGACGTGAGCAGGAGATGTCAGACTCTGACGACACACGATCAGGATCTGATGAAGTGGTTAGCTCCGACGGCCAGTCCGAAATGGGGTCGTCGCCATCTTCTGAGGCTGTTGATGAAGTGGTCGGCAACGCAACTGTGTCGGCGAGACCACCGAATGTGCGCCGTCCACCTACCCCTGTGGTAGTTGAGGAAATGGCCGAGGCAGTGGATGAGGTAGCCGGACCACCTGGCAGACGCGTTTGCCCTTACCTTTGGTATTCCAAGACCGGTCTTTTCTTGCCAGAGGACTTTAGAAAGAGATATGTCATTCCCGATGACGTTGCGATGGAAATGCTCCTTGAACCGGAGGAGGTCCCTTATGCCGATGGTTATGTATCCTTCCCCCTCATGGCCATTACCGGGGGAGGCCTTTGGCTGCTCGTAGACGATTTTATCAGAGACATTCTTCGAGAGTATGAACTCTCCCCAGCCCAATTGACGGTAAACAAGTATAGGGTGGCCAGCTGCATTACGGAGTTGTGCCGGTCCCAGGGACTCGTCTTCACTATCCCTGATCTTTTTTCTGTCTTTACCCTTTCCCATAACAAGAAGTCCGAGCACTACTTTTTGAGTGCCCAGACGGGAACTGGAGACTTGTTCACTCGCCTTCCGGATTCATAGAAGTGGGCAAATATTTATCTGGTCGTGTCCGGAGGTTATAATAGCCCCTCTGACGGGAGTAAGCCTCTGCCGACCGATAAAGGATCGCCCGATAAGGCTTTTATTCTTCCTTCACGCTTTTAATCCGCCTGTTATTTTCTGCTGACTGAATACATTTCCTCTGTTTTGCAGCTCTTTCCAAAGTTACACTCCGGTTGAAGAAGCAGGTCGACGCTGATCATATCACTGTACTTAAGGCCTTTCCGGAGAGAGATGTTCTTCGACTGCTTCGATACCAGCCGACATACTTGTCCTATTTAAAGGACAAAAGAAAGAGAGAGCGCAGCCGCGCCATTGCCGGACTGCCCCAGATTCCTGAGATGGTGAGAACATGGTTTGAAGAAGACATGCCACCTATCCGAACTGATTATGTGAAGAAAAGGAAAAGAGGAGCCTCTTCCAGAGCCGCCCCGACTACCACCGATCACCACGAGGTACCACCCACTCATGGAGCCACTTTCCCAACCACTGAGACCGAAGATGCTAGAACTCTGGTTGCTACCGTCGGAGATCAGAGGACAAGGGAGGGGCCTTCAGATAGTCATGCCCCGCCCCCCCAGGGGAGGACCTCGTCACTATCTGCTAGAGACCGTGGGAAGCAACCGGCTGTAGATGCTGAAAAGCTGTGGTAGCCACATCTGACCTAGATTGATGGTACTCCGACCAAGGCGGCCGACAATGTGGTTGCCAATAATGAGATGGGGCTCAGATTTGCTCATCTGTTGGAGTCTCCGGGCAATAGGGCTTCACTGCCGAACACCTTCAATGCAAGGATGGACAGAGGCTTTTCTTCGATAGTCGAGGTATTGCTTCGGGCCTTCTGACTTCATCCTGTTCACTGATTAATTGATTGATTTGCAGGGCCTCATTTTCTTTTCCACCAGTTACCCCAAATTCCTGCAGACTTACAGCGAGAGGACCAGGCTTAGGGAGCAGGTCGCTGCGAAGGACGTTGAGATTGCTAGCCTATGGCTGGAACTTGAGCAGGGGGGAGAAGAAGAAAAATGACATGGACAAAGCCCTGCAACACGAAAAGCATTCATCGAAAAAGAAGCTATTATCGGATAAAAAGAAGGCCGTGGACAAGGCCAAGGAAGCCAATGATGTCGGGTACAAGGAGGGTCTTGCTGATGCCCGGAAGTCCAACGCGGAACAGTGTCGGGCACAGGTGCTCGAGCAGCACGGCAACAGCTACACTCCCGGCTATTCGAAGGGCCACAAGGATGGCTATGATTTGGCACTGCAAAAAGCAGGCGTCGATAGGGGTCATGCTGCTTGG
>NMUG010003495.1:0-14744 GCA_002855965.1 Monotropa hypopitys
CCGTACTATGATCTCTGTTGCTACCATCTCTCAGTGGCCATTATATCAGTTGGATGTGAAAAATGCATTTCTCAATGGGTATCTCTCGGAAGAAGTTTATATGCGTCATCATCCTGGCTTTTCACATCCTTATGGTCTGGTTTGTCTTTGTCGTGCTCTCTACGACTTAAAACAATCCCCTCGTGCCTGGTATGCCCGATTTCAGGATGTGGCTATTCGAATTGGTTTTCAACCTAGTATGCACGACTTTGCTCTTTTTATCTGGCACACAAATCATGGTATAGTTCTTGTTCTTCTGTATATGGATGATATGATTATTATTGGTTCTGATTCTGCTGCAATCAATGATGTAAAATGCCACTTGTTTCGAGAATTTGAAATGAAAGACATGGGCTTACTTTGCTACTTTCCTGGCATTGAGTTGCCTCTTCTCCTAAGGGGTATCTCTTATGCCAGTCCAAATATGTTGCTGATATACTCTCTCGTGCACGTCTGACTGACACCAAATCTATTGATACTCCTCTTGAGCTACATGTCAAGTTTCCTGTCTCTAATGGTGTTATCCTTGAGGATCCTACAGAATATCGTAAATTGGTGGGATGCTTAGTCTATCTCATAGTCACTCGGTCAGACATTGCATATGTTGTTCACATGGTTAGTCAGTATGTCTCTGCCTCTCGGACCACACATTGGGCAGCACTAGTCCGTATTCTGCGCTACATTCTTAGTACTCCCCACCAGTGTCTTCTACTATCTTCTACCTCGAGCTTGACTCTTCGAGTCTATGTTGATGCTGATTGGGTTGGGAATGCTAGTGGCCGCAAGTCTACCTCTGGCCTTTGTGTTTTTCTGGGTGATTCTCTTATCTCTGGAAAGCAAGAAACAATTCATTTTTGCTCGCTCTACTGCCGAAGTAGAGTACCGTGCTATGGCTCATGCTATTTCAAAAATTGTGTGGCTTCGTTGGCTTCTCTATGATATGGGTCTCTACTTCCTCTCCTATGCCTCTTTATTGTGACAACAACAGTGCTATCCAGATTGCACACAACTCATCCTTCCACGAGCACATGAAGCATATTTAAATTGATTGTCACTTCATCTGTCAGCACCTGCAGTCTTGCACCATTGACCTTTCTTTCGTTTCTTCTACGTTGCAGTTGGCGGACTTCTTCACCAAGACTCATTCTACCGCACGTTTTCCCTTCCTCCTCAGCAAACTCTCGATGCTCTCTGTCATCGCATCCTAAGTTTGACGGGGTGTAAGAACATTGTATATTTGGTGTATATTCAATATATCCCATGTTTTAGGCAGTATCTTGTCTAGGATATGATTAGCATAATTTAGGGATTTGATTAGGAAATTGTGGTAGGATTGATTCCATTTTTTGGCTATTTAAACTCCCCTTGTAATCACATATTTTATTCAAGAAATACAAGTTCAGTTTCTCTCACAAATTCAACATCCATGCATCAAAAGAAGGCGTGTTTGAAATATGAAAGATTTCCAAACAATCACAACTAGCAATGAAAATAACAAAAAACAATAAAGAAGCATAAAAAATTTGATGCCGAACTAATGCTAGAATAATTAAGTTACTATGAACAAAGTCTAGTAATAACAGGAAAAATTGCCATAACCTGTAAGTCGAATGCAATGCCATGTGCATTCATGCCAATGATAATACAGACACATGCAACCAAGAAATCAGAGCTAGATGAATTTTTAATAAAGAGATTAAGAGGATTTACCAGTAATAGCTCTGACTGTTTCACTGGAAGCATACTCTTGAATAGTACTGTTCGAGAAGATAAGCTTCGTAAACATGGCAGCCTGAACTGAAGTATCCGGATCACTTGAACCAATCAAATCCAGTACAACCTGAACACCGCCGGCTTCTGCAACCGCTCTTTTATTCGATCGACTGTACATCACAAGGTTTTGCAAGGCACAAATAGCCACCACTTTCATTTCTTCTGCCGGTTGGTCCTCAAGCAGATTGACTAGGGCTCGGCAAGCTGAAACAGCATCTGCAGTGCGAGCAAGAGCCTCATTCTGAAATATGTCACCAAGAGCAAGTGTTGCCAGTAACCTTGCCTGCTGACCTTGTGTTTGTGGATCCAAAAGGTAGTGTGATAATGGCAAGATTGCCAGTTTGGAAGATTTTGATTCCCTAATCTTTACATTGTTCAGTAACACCTCAAGCAATCTTGCAGCAGCTTCCTCGCACTGATGGTGCCGGAGAAGTTCAAGTAGAGCCTCAATTGCACCACTTTCTGACATTGCCTCAGCACTTGTAACATCATCACTTTCCAAAACCAGAAGAGCATTCAATGCACCGGTTACCGTGCTTTCAGAGCTAGAGCGAAGCAACCTCACCAAAACGGCAACGGGTACTTCCAAATAAAATTCAGAACTAAATTGCAGAATACATGCTAAAACAGACGCAGCTGATTCCCACAGGGCGTGAGGAAGTGAGGCGTCTGCTTGCAATACCACCCTGGAAAGCTCACTGACCCCACCTTCTTTTGCGATTTCATTAGGCCAAGTTAGTGCAATACTGACAAGAGCCTTTACGGCTCTTTGCTGCAAAATGTGTACTCCAGAACCGAGGGCGCAAATTAGAGGACCAATCACTTGCTGCGTCGCTGAATCCTTTTGAAGATGTTCTTCCAAAAGTAGATGAGATAGAAGCTCAGCTGCCAACTGTTGAACTAGCATAGATGGAGAGTCTAATAGAGGAATAAGTGGTTCAATAGCTTGGTGAGGTGTCAAGTTATAGTTTGCACGACACTGTGGATGCTCCAAAATATTAACAAGAACTTGCAAAACGCCATGTTGTCCATCGGTTCCAAACTCCGGTCTTGTCAGCAACAGGAAAAGAGGCTCTACCACTTTTGCAGCAGATGGACCCTTCGCAATTGTAGCATTATTCGTCAATATTCGGAGCGATTCTGCAAAAGCGGCGGAAAGAAAATCCGGCGCTTCATGGAGAATATCGAGCATGCTCTCTATCACTCCAGATTTCACCATTTCCATCTTACAAGAAGGCCTGTCTTTCCCCAACTTCACGAGAGCTTTGGAAATAGACTCATGAAGCAAGTAATTTTTACCATAGAGGAGGCCAACAAGAGGAATAACTGCACCATGTGCAGCAACTAGTTCAGCCAGTTGCTCATCGTCCAACAGTTTATCCAATGCAAGGACGGCTGAATGCTGAGCTGGACTGAACTCTGTTACAAGCAATGAGACCAAGGGCTCAACACAGCGAGCTGCAGCCACTGTTGACCTGATTCTTGTGTTTCCAAAAAGCACCCCACACAACTCGGCAGCATCGCCCTTCAATTCCATTGAAGAATTCGACGAAAGAATCCGACAAAGAACATCGACAGCATTCATTTCAACATCCGCAACAGCAAGAGCTCTTGATGGGTTTTCGCTCAATAACCTAACCAGGGCAGCGATAGCAGCATGTTGCTCCTTCTCCAAACCAGTGTTTAAGATTTCCACCAATGGTTGAACAGCTTGCCTTGAAGTGTCTGCATTCCTAATATGATCGGCGGAAAATAGGTTTTCCAATGCTTTAGCAGCACTGTACCTCGCACCCCTTCCACCCAAACGCAAAACTGCTACAAGTTGACTGACAGCACCAAATGCAGATTCATGTCTCCTAATGTCGGCACTGCCAAATAGCATTCCCAATAGGTCTGTAGCAGCTTCCTCTGTCGCATCTTGTGGGCCAAGTGAAAGATACTTAGTCAGCGCTTCCAGAGCCCCTGACTCTACCATAAGAATCTTGTTTGGGGTACATTCTTTCGCAAGCTGCGTCAAAAGCCCAAGTGCTAGAAAAGGTGCCCCCGGACGATCTGGAATCGGTTTAAGAAGATCGACGAGGGTAGGGATTGCTTTTCTAGAAGTAGCACCAACCCTAATGTCATCAACCCTAAACAACCTCTCAAGAGCAGCTTGTTCAGGATAACGCACCAAAGCATACTGCTTTGACAAATCCAGAAGATTAGATATGTCCACGTCAGCACACCCAAGCAAGGAAATGAGATAGCCTGCTGCGCCTGAATTTGCAACAGACAGGAGAGTCCCTCTGCTTCCATTACAGACCAGACTGGCCATAGCTTGTGCAGCAAAGTATCTGTTTGCTGACTCCTCTGACTTCAACAAATTTGCAAGTACTGGTATAGATTTCATCGTTGCATGTGCTCGTATGATATCTCTCTCTTGAAACATGATTGCTAGTAGCAATGCATAAATCCATAAGCTACTATCCTCTTTAAAATCAATCTGCATGGATTACCACAAGATAAACAGTGGTTTCAATTGCAATATTAGTATATGCACCTGATAAAATTTCTTCAGATTAATGTGAACAAAAAATGAGGCTAACAAGCCATAATTTTAATAAGACATGTGCAAAAATCAAAGGATTTTCCATCCACAGATGGAACATGAAGAAGGTTTACATCCCATGCGTAATGGGAAATCTGAAAAACAAAATCAATACCTGAGTGTACTGTGATAAACATTCGGAGATTCTCTCAGTTAGGACTTCAACTGCTCCAGCCTCCATAATCTCAACTTTACTTTTGTTATCATGGCAAGCAAGAACAGAGAGTAGCCATACTACCATGTCGGCACCAGAAATAACATCTGTGCTTGTTTTGGCTTCGCCATTCCACTCATCATCAGCATTCCCACAAACGCTTATGGACTCCTTATCCGCCTTCTCTCCAGAATGAGGGGACTCCACAAAATTAAGCATTCCAACAAGAGATTGAATAAGAAGGCTGCGTGAATTCGATTCATTTAAATCCTCTAAAACTCTCTGGTGACTCACTTTTGCAGCACAAATAAGAAGCGCTGTTCCCCCAATCTTGACCGTTCTGTTTGAGGCACTGATAACCCTTCTAGCAATTGATGAAATACATCCAGATGTGCTCGCAATTGCATTCCCTAGGACAGTAGGCTGAGACCGGCAAAGCCGTGACAATATTTCTATAGCTTTGTCCTGCAACATTGGTGATGCTTCAGCAATACAGGACACTAATGGGGTTATGCTTTCTGGAAATTCGGCCAGAACTACCCAAGAAGGTTTAATATGCCCACTACTAGCTCCTTCTGATCTTGAAAGAAAAGCAAGGGCATCTAATGACTCTGACATGGCAGAAGATCCATTTGCAGCAGACTCCAGGAAGCCAACTAAGGCAAGAACAGTTCCAGCACGATTCACACAATCAGTCAAGGCATATTCGATTTGGCGAGAATAAAGTAGCCGGGCAATTGCTGCTGCTGCATGGGTTTTCCCGGAAACTGTGCCTTCACGCAAGACCCTAGTAGCGGATAAAATAATTTCCTCGGGAATGGCTTTCTCTGAGACATCATTATCCAGAAGAAGATTTGCTAAAGCACATGTTGCTTGCTCTGCTACTTGCAGAACCGGAGAGTTAGCCAGCACCACCAGCAAAGGCAATGCATCTCTAGCAACAGCAGCCACGTCCTTGTTCTCTTTAATTGAGAGAAATATTGCTGCAAGGCAACGTGAGGACTCCACTAATATATTACTAGAGTCAACATTTAGAAGCTTTTTGACTGCCAGTAGAGTCTTGACAGCAATGCTACTCTCCCGCAAGTCCTTTCTGAGATCAAAAATTCCAGCTAGAGCTGCCGCAGACTTTGCCTGAGTCTCTTCTAGAGTAGAGCTTAAAATTTTAATCATTGTCTCTATCGCATCATTCGCAGCACCCCCTTCGCGCAGCATGTCACTAAGAGGGGCTACGGAAAGCATGCTTCTTAATGCATCCAAAACATAAACTTTGGATTCAGGTAAGTCACTGGTTAATAATGCACTGAGTTGGCTGATAGTTGCCGTGTCTGATTTGTGGATCAAATGGTTTAAAGTCTTCGCAGCGATTTCTTTCCCATTTGAGCTACCATTCTTCAATAGCCATAATAAAGCAGGAACAGTGTCAGCACTTTCCACACATGCACGTATATCTTCACTGTGATTACAGAGATTCCCAAGGATTGTTGCTGAATCTTCCTTTGCTTTTGCGGATCCCGTCTCCAGAATTTGAACGAGTGGAGGTATGCCACCGGCAGCTGTGATAGCCCATTTACTTTCATCATTTTCATTAGATAGAAGGCAAAGTAACGCAACAGCACATTCTTGTTGTTGTTCCGATGAAAGCCCGAGAAGAGAAATCAATAGCTGAATACCCTCGCGACCTTGAAGGGCACGCCATAGACTGCCTTCATTGTTGCAAAGCATGAGCAGGGATCTTATCAGCTCATCTTGAACTTCATTGGTTGCCATTGTGATCAATCCAACCAAAAGACGTTTAGCGTCAGAATTTGCAAGTTTGTTGAAGAGTACAGCATTGCCATACAAACTAGCTAGGGCTTCTATGGTCCGTTCCTGAACAAGAAATGGTAAGCGGGGCTTAATTTGCTTAACCAAAGTTTGCTCGATATCCAGAGGATCCGATGATCTAGTAATTTCTGCTTTGCTGTCATATATCATAAGAGCTGAAGCCAGAGCTCCCAATGTGTCGGCAATTTGTGCAGGTGAAGAGCATGATTCAAGGCTTTGACCAAGGCTTGAGATGACATAAGACAAACCACCAGAAATATTTGCAAGAGCGCACATTGCATTCTCTTGTAAAGCTTGAGCATACTCGCCTTGCATGAATTCTTTTGAAGGAGCTATTGTTGCATTTATCAAAACAGGAATGCCATTACAACTAGCTATCTCTCTCCTTGCATCTTTGCACTGGGAAGAAAGAGACTTAAGTGCACCAGCAGCTTCTGCTCTGACAGGAGCTTCGTTACTGGATCCCAATAGTTTAAGGAGTTGTTTGGTAGCTTCCGCAGCTAGGATTTTAGAACAAACAGATGCATCCTCCATCATTACACAGGCAAGTAGAAAACAGACATTAGCTTGAGTGCTTGACTGTCCGCTTCCAAGCAATTTGACAAGTATATCAACCCCTCCAGCTTGTATTGTTGCAGACCAGAATCCCTCAGTGCTGCTGGAAAGGTTTCTTAAAGCTCCTGTCAATAAGTTATCAACCAAGTTTCCAGGCTTTAGCCCCTTTTGTAGTTGCTCCCATAGCACTGGAACAACTCCTTCAGTTGAAAATATTTTTGATCCAACGTGATCTTTTGCACCACCTTGGGAAACAGCATGAATAGTCTTAGCAGCTGCAATTTGACCGTCTGCTGAGGTTGACCTGAGGAGACCAAGCAGTGGAGGAATGCAACCCCCTAGTAATACTTTCACCCTCAGTTCATTCTCTTTACATAAAGATCCTAAAACCGTTGCAGCCTGCAGTTTCACCCCCACTGATCCTGATCGAAGTAGCGACACCAGTACAGGAACTGCTTGAGAATGAGATCCAACAGCACTGAAAGCACTTTCGCGTGTATCAATGAGCTCAAGTAACTGCTTCAAGGAATACTCTTTTTCATGTACAGATGACGAATTCTGGCGCAACTGCTCGATGCATTGGGCAACACTTGCCAATGTCCCATCTGGATCGTCCATGCTACTTCGCTCTCTGAAAGTATTGGGATATGTAAGATACTTAAGCTGTGACTTTCATCTAAATTTTGAACAGGTGTGGGGCAACAATATACTATTCAAAACGTCGGCATAACGTGAGAGTAAGTTTAACGACTATTTATTGCAGAAAACTCACTAGCAATAGAAAAATGAGGTCCCCGTGAACGGAAAATATGGAAAACTATTTGCCTCATAAGTGCAGTTCAAAACCAAGAACATCACGCACCCCCTGGTGAAATTTCAACACCTTGATAAAGATTGAACTAACCTTGAACCCATCTTTATAAGCGAATGTGGAGTTGGAGGCTCTGAATCTTGAGGTTTAACTTCAACATTTCTCTCCTGACAAAAGAACAATGAGATAGTGCAGACAACAGTACATATAGAGACAAAAAAAGGTACTAGTACACTTATACATCAGAATGAAATGCTGGCCACCCTGAACATTCTAATCAGAAGAACATTAAGCCAGAAGAGAATTGACACGCGGGCAGACCCAGAAAAAAACTTGGGTGTGGCACCATTAAGAAATTTCTATTTTATTTCACTAAAAAATTTAAGTTAAAATCTTCTCGCAATTGTAAGTACAAAAAATTCAAATAGATCCGCCCCTGCAGGCCCCGTCCCGGAACGAAATTCATAATGGTCGGCCGACCATGGAGACCCGACTAAAACAACCACAAGATACCTCAAACATATCTTTATTGATGACCATCACTCACAATCTAATATCAAACTATAGCGGAAGACTGAAAATAACCTTGCATAAATCTCAATTGAATTGCCAAACCACAAGTGCCAAAACAATAATCTCTCAAGACAATAATATCCAACAACTAAAGGACATAATACATTCGCTCTCCAATAACACTCAAACAAATCTGTGATAAAAACCTGACAACATCTACTAAAATGTAAATAAAAAGAAAATAGATCTCGACAACATGGAATATCTCTCACTACACATCTTCTGCCAGAACATACTGACTCGGCTCGTAGTGGACCCACTATGTTGCTTCCAAATCTAGATATAGTTTGCAAAGGAAGAAAAACAAAAGATATTCAAGAGTGTGTTTGATACAATAAACAGTATATGCAAATCAACATACTTGCAAATAACAAAATGAATCAAGTAAACATGTAAGGTCCAATGTTTCGTGTCATGCCACACGCTTGTCAATTATTCCAAGTCTTAACACATTTTTTATTAATCACATTTTTAATGTTTCTTGGCATTCACTCGCCATTCGATGGTTCTAGATCTCAACGTTTACCCAACCTCTGCCCGTTGGATCACGGTCGTTTCTCCATCTATACAAGCATGTCTGCTTGCGATAAACTTATATAAAATGTCCATAACACCCCACACGGCCTTACAAACCCTTCAATCAACATGACGGTGGTCACACTTCACATTTAACCATATTTAATATGGTTTTCACTCTCACATTTCTTTATCACTTTTCAGGGTACATGCTCATACACATTGTCCTCTAGCATTTAATCTAACATGCTAAACAAGGCGCACATGTAACAAATAGATAAACAATTCCACATGCTTTACAATAAGATAGCATATATGGAAAAATCACATAACCACACAGCCACATAAGTTGCATAATCATGTACTGAAAAGGTATCTGACAAACTCACTGATACCAAATGAATTGAGAAGATAAAGTTACTTTGGTTCCTCGGGACAACTTGCTCCTCCGCCTGAATCCATCTCAGAGTATCAAATACCGACTTACCAATGATATTCAATACAAATTAACCATGTATGAATCAAATTAATTAACCTTTATTAATCCTCTATCGAACCCCAAGGACATAACCCAAAATTCCTCACAAGGTTCCCCTGCACCGGTACACACAAAATACTCAACCGGTACAACCACAACAAAAATTCCCTTTGTACCGGTACATCAACTTGCTCAACCGGTTCACACACACCTAATACTCTATTAAGAACCTCCTTGCACCGGATCAAAGAAAACCTCAACAGGTTCAACCCAAATAGAGGGTCCTTGCACCGGTTGACACCACTACTCAACCGGTTGAACTGGCCTTCAAGCCCACTTCGAAGAGGCTCTGTGTACTGGTTCACATAAACCTTCAACCGGTACATGAGCGCCTAAAATTGATTCTTCCCTCACTCAAGGCTATTGACGAACCCTAATTTGATTTCCTTCGATTTCCACTTATAAACTTCAATTCCCACATAATTTTACATGGTTTTAGGCCTATCTTACCACTCAAATCATACTCAATTACATAAATCACTTCAATCACTTCGAAATGCTTAAAACTTCATGAAATCATCAAGAAGGTTAACTTCTATAAAATATTATGATTTCCCACAGATTTTTGATACATAGGGATGAAAACAACTGCAAGAATCATACTTGATTTTCGATGGATTGATGGCCACCACAATTCCTCAAGCAACCAATCCCTTCTCTCCTCACTTTCTCTCCAATTTTCTCCTTCTCTCTAGCCACCACAAAGTGTAACCACTTCTCAAATGAGGGATTAGGGTTATTAATCTCTATAAGTATACCCCAAATCAGTTTTTAGGGTCAAATGACCCATTTACCCCTCTAATTCCATGCATGCATATCCATCATAAGATAGTCATGCACCCTCGCTCCTATTCCTTAATAAATTATAACATCCACAAGACATATATTCTCCCAAAATTTTCATTAAATAGTTTTACAACCCAAATCCATTTTCCATTTCATCTAATCATTTCTTTAATTAATAAATAAATCAAAATAATGGAATGAATGTGATAAGAATAACATGAATCTTGTCACGCCCCGAATTTTCAAGCCTTTTTTAATTCATTTTATAAATGAAAGTAACTAAATTTCATAACAATATCCCAATAATGTCAATCAACCGAGTGCATCCAAATGAAACCAATCGATAATAAGTTTACAAGCTCCAAATGAAAATTTCATATTTACAACATTCTACTAAAGTACCCAACTCCTTCATAATAAGAAAGAAGGATGAAAGCAATCCACATGCATGCTTATCTTCAAAGATGGAGCTCGGTACCTAAAAAATAAAAAGCGTTCCGCCCAGTAGAAAAATCTATATCCAAGAATGCATATGGTTGTGGTGAACTGGTGTGTGTCGTGTGCAGCACACATATGAATGATATGACCAAGGAGTAGTATGCATGACCATGATCCGATTCGAAATTTATTTAGTCCACTTCCAAACCTTTCATTGAATTTCATTTCAAAACCTTTATTTTGATCACATTCCACTTCATAACCTTTACATTATTCGGAGATGAATCCCAAGAATTGCATCATAAGCCAATTCCGGATTACATCATTAAATTTCATCCATTTATCATGTTTTGGAGACATAAAACGTCACTTGGGTTATTTCCAGAATAGTGGCATGTCGACAGACTATCTGTCTATTCCTTATATTTCCCGACTAGTCGTGAGGGCCCAGTCAACCCCTTACTGCACAATGTCTTGGATGATAGATCCATAAAGGGAAAAAAATGTTCCCAAATAAGGAACTCGTTTCAGTTCAATAATAATAATAATAATACTCCAAGCCAAAGCTTGTCCAAGTTTCCAATTATTATAAACCTAAACTTGTCCAAATTTCCAATTCTAATATCCATTCATAATTCTTAATAGTTCTATGATTCCAAGTTCAAATCATATTTCCAAGGTAGGCCAAGAACATCCTAACCATGGTTTTAATTTTTGTTCCATGTAAGACATGGTATTATGCATCTAAATGTAATTCCAACTACCAATTTCATTATTCTTAACTCAATTTTATCATAGGAGTGCAATAAGGGGAAACCCCCAATTTTGAGAATCAATTACAACTAGGGTTTAGGGGTTGTTTTCAATCAACAAGATAGAATTCGAAATAGATGGACTCAATACCTTTATTTAACCATAAACAACTTGTTTGCACAAGGAATTTCGAAATAGAGGAGAACCCTAGGCCAAATAATCATTAGAAATCAAAAGCAGCCAAGAACTCCATGGATGAACTTCAAGCAAGGAAGGGAAAAGGAAAATCACAAACACACATTCAAGGTATAGAAAATCATTCTTGTTTGAGCAAAACTTCGAAAATCCTAGATGAGGGTCCTTCACAAGGTGAGAAACGAAGTAGATGGATAGATAGAGCGTCTCGCGATCTACAAGCATCCTTCAAAGAAAAATCTCCAAATCTTGAAGGATTGGAAGTTATGGGTAGGAGAAGACAGAGAGAAAAACTGAGTTTGAGTAAGGGAGGCTAGGGTTCACCTTTAGAGAAAGAATGCTCAAAATGAGTTCGAGAATCCACAAACATGAATTTATACCCAAAAACACGACTTGACAAAAATGCCCCTGAAATCCCAGATTCAGTCACTTACTACAAGAAATGACCAAGTCATTTCCAAAAATGATAGAAGAAAAGGGGGAGAATGGCCTGGTTCTTTTGAAAATGGAAATCATAGATTCATAACAATTCATATTTTTCTAACAAGACATCTTTCTCTTAAATTTTTTATCATCATCATCAATTGATTCATTGTCTTCATTGTCGTCTGACTCAAAACCATCCACATCTTCTTCTTCACCTTCGTCTGAATCGTCATATTTCCACTCTTGTTCCTCCTAATCATCATCATCTACAAAATAACTTGATACTTTTGAGGTTGAACCCTTTTTTGTTGCCATTGGAACTTGTTTTATAAGTTGACCTTGTAACTTTGCTAGGTTCAACTCCACTAGCCACCTCAAATACAAGCTCTTCCTCTAATTTCCCAAGAAACCACTCATTGTTCTTATCAATGTTTTTAAAGGAAATCGGATCATATTTGCCACGTTTTATATGTCGACGTCTCAAGGCTATATTGTACTTTACAAGCACCAAGTCGTTGATGCGGTTTTGATCTAGCATATTTCTTTTTTTGGTGTGAAGTTGCAAAATAAAAATTGAAGGAATTTAAAAATAAGTCACAAGTTGCAACTAAAAAAACCCAGACAGCACTTAATGTAAAACTCACATATTCAAACACGCTCCAATTTCTCTTGCACCCGGATGAGCTACAAGTAAGGCTAAGGACTTTGACGGCAAATTTTTGCAAGAGTAGAGTTCCACGACCAAATTGCAACCATCAATCAACTGTCACATTATAACTCATTAGCAAACAATAACATTATAAATATACTATTAAAGAATAAAGAGTTAAACGTTGGGATCACCTGGTGTCCTTGTAGTTCTTTGCCTAACTGCTATGGTTTTCCCAAGAGTCCAACCGATTGTTCATACATTGCCAATTCATGAAGGATGTCATCTTGGGTCTAGTTGAAAAGTCAGTCCATATTCCTCTTTAAAACCAAGGTGTTAAGGAGAGGGAAACTTGAGCCTTATAACCAATAGAGATGGGACATAATTAGGCGATGTGGGATACATTCCAACACACACTCTCCTGGACCACAACACAGAATAGCCGGACACTCGGCACACCCGACACAGGCCCAACCAAACTCTGATACCAAGTTGAAAAGCCCAGTCCACATTCCTCCTTAAAACCAAGGTGTTAAGGAGAGGGAAACTTGAGCCTTATAACTAATAGAGATGGAACATAATTAGGCGATGTGAGATACATTCCAACAGGTCTTCAAACATGGAATCAACTTTGCTATACAATCCATCACACCATTAAATATCTCTTTATCAGTTCTCATTGTCGGACAAACACAACACTACAAATACATATATATATATATATACTAGTGCAAACAAACACAACACTACAAATATATAATATAGTTTAATTGACATTACTACAAATACATTGCATTCAAACACTACATTGTTTAATTGACATCACTACAGGTATATACATTACACAGTATAATACATATATATATATACAGATTCACTGAAACATAAAATAGAGAGGAAGAGAAAAAATAGAGACAGAAAACTGACCGACAAAGCGAGATGAGAGACGAGAGAGAGGAAGTGGAAGCATACATGAAGGCTTGAGCTGCTGCTGATCAATTCGAAACAAAAACCCTTCTCTTCGCGGAGACTCCAGAAATCGTAAGCAGTGGTACAAAGCCCTAACTTTTTTACATTTTATATTAAAAGGATAAAATGTAAGGCAAGATAGTTGTTCGTCTCACGCCTCTCGACTAGTCGAATGTCTCACGCCTACTCCTTCGCTTCACTGAACCTCGCCTCGCCTCAACCACACGAGGCGATACAGGCGAGCCTACCTTTTCAATCACTGTCGAGAACCTTCCTGAAACTTATCAAATCAACCCGAAATCCTCCAATAACAACTAAAACCCCTCAAAAATATATTTTCTTCGAATAACTCTAATATCTCTCGATAAATGACCACAAAATAAATTTAATAAACCAAAAAAATAATGCAGAAATTCATACAAAATTCTAGGACATGACTTCTTATCCCTCTTAAAAGAATTTCAGCCTTGAAATTACATAAGGAAGGGGTACAAATACGAATACAACAAAAATAAATGATATATAAATATCAAAATAACTCTGGATGCTTGGCTTGAATCTCATCTTCTCGCTCTCATATCGCTTCCTCGACTCCATGATTGCTCCAAAGAACTTTCACTAACGGAATAGTCTCGCCCCGCAACACTTGCTCTAGCGAATCAAGGATACGTATCGGCTTTTCTTTATAGGATACATCGGCTTCAAGCTCTACATCGCCACACTCCAGAACATGTAGGGATATGGCTCGTACTTTCGCAACATAGATACGTGGAAAACATCATGAACATCCAAAATATTTGATGGAAGTGCCAAACGATACACTTCTCCTATCTTCTCAATAATATCGAACGGACCAATAAAACGAGGAGTAAGTTTCCCTTTCTTTCCGAAACATGAAATACCCCGGTGAGACGATACTTTAATGAAAATATGGTCTCCAACTTCAAAAGATAAGGAACGGCGGCGACGATCGGCGTAAATCTTATGACGACTTTGCGCGATAAGCAATCTTAGACGAATCAACTTGAATTGCTCTGTAGTTTGTCTAACCATATCTGGTCCAATGACGGATGACTCTCCCACATCGATCCAGCAAATGGGTGACCTACAAGGTCGGCCATAAAGTGCTTCAAATGGTGTCATGTCAATGCTCGA
>NMUG010003496.1:0-14745 GCA_002855965.1 Monotropa hypopitys
TTTAATGTTCACTTACCAAGCCAATTCTACTTTACAATTGATTATAATTTTTGCCAAGGGTTCATTTTATCTATACATAGTTACTTCTACAAAAAGTGCTCATCCATCATCATAACATGCACATCACTCACATGTAACAATCATATTTCACTTGTATTACACGACTTCATTTCGTGACACATCGCATATATTATTTCTCATGTTCTTGCTCATTTTCATCGCACATGATTCATAAAATATATCAAGGGAACATATGGCAAGGGTCTCGTCTACATTTGCTTCTTCCTGATTGTGAAGTGTGGTTGGTCGGGTGTCTCTCTTTCTCGGCATGTTGAATTCCTCTTTGTTTAACCTTTGTGGGATGGGTGAGCGGATGTCGTTCCTTGGTTGCTTGTTGACTCTTCTACTCTCGTGGATCAGTGTGCTTGATCGATGGTCTCTACCATCCTTATTGGAAATGTTGTCGCGTGCACTCGTGCCTTATCCTAGTCGTCGCCAGGGTTTCTTGATTCGTGATGATGTGCGATTTAACTTCTCGTGGTTCTCGTTTGGCGCTTGGTGGCGATTGCGGAAGCTGTGCGTTGTTCGGGAAATCTTATTGATTCTTGTTGGCTTTTTCCATCTTCTTGTCGACTGTTCGTTGTACGTCTACCACTGTGGCACTTGTTGAAGTGGTGATACGTTGTCCGTCTCACGTATGGAGAATCATATACTTCGTAGAGCGTGTTTTCGGGAATCGTATCTTTGTCTTGTGCACTCTTGTCTTTTGGGTTGCCTTGCGTATTCATTCTTTGTTCGCCGTGTCTTCGTGCGAATCCGGATTGTTGTAGTATACGTTGGTGCCGTGTCCATTTGCACTTGGACACTTCCGTTCTGCGACGTTGTCTCCTTTGGAGTTTGTTTGAGAGTGTGCTATGGGATTAGATTTTTGGTTGGTGTGATTAGTGAGACGGATGTACTTTTTTGTTGTGCAGCTATGTTGCGAGTGTTGGGGGTATGATATATGTGTCTCTTTGAAGTCGACTGCACCGACTTGGATTGTGGTGATGTTTGTCATGACCGGTGTGCGTAGTCTGTGTCATGTGATGTAGGAATGACCTTGAAGGATTGTTTTGAGAAGGTGACTGGCTAGCACATCTCAAATCAAACTTCTTAGTCATTCTGGTACCGCGCTAGGTATGTGTGGGTTGGTTTGTGAGATTTTGGTTGTTAGGTTCTTCTTTTGGTGGCGTTGTGGTTGTTCGGTGTAATTTAGGTGGCACGGTTGTTGTGTGACCATCCCTTGTAGCTTGTCTTGATTTTAAATTCTCTCTCGTATCGGTTGGATTGTTGCGATCTTGTTCGGAAATCAAATTCAGGCTTGCTTCGCGCATTCGTGGTGATGTAGTCGTTGCAAATATCCTTGTGAGGGTTGAAAATTGCTTCTTTGCTTTTTGTAAAATTCTAGAAAATATTTTGGAGAAATCAGAGTATCAGTATCGTGTCCGCGTGTCGGCATCGTATCCGTACCGTATCCGCATGTCGGTACCGTATTTTCGTATCCGAATCGTGTCTTAGGCATGTCCTTGGCGTGTCGGTGTGTCATTGGCGTGTCCTTGACGTGTCGGCGTGTCCTCGGCATGTCCTTGGCATATCCTTCGCGTGTCGGCGTGTCTGTGCCCTGTTCCTTCGTATCCTTGGAATTTCGGCACATTGGTGTCCTCCCGGCGTGTCCATTTGGTGTTGTGGCATTTCTTAGATTTTTATGGAAATTTTCGTGATCATATTCTTGCGGTGTGACATTCATACCATATTTCTTGTATGAATATCCACGCTTCTTGCTTGATCGAGCGGTGGGTGAAAGTATGAATGTGCGGAAACCATTTCGTGGAAGTTTACATATTCCTCAAGGACGAGTTCTTTTGCTTGTTTTCAGTTCTTCCTTGTCGTTTCTTGCGTTGCGAAATGTTTTTCAAGTTGCGGCGTATCGTTCTCTTGAGGAAGTTTGGTGGTATGTTCGATTTGATATTGTTGTTGGGTATTCGTGGCGGAGTTGTTTTGGTTGGGAATCCACGTGTTTCGTGCTTCGAGTGTTATTCTCTTAGTGGTGTTGTATCTCGGTTCTTTTACCTTGGAAATTTCGAGGACGAAATTTTTGTAAGGAGGGTAGTTTGTTACACTCCGAAAATTTTAATTACTTTTCATTCGTTTAATCGAAAATCATGTGCCGTTGAGATCTCGGGATGTTTGGAAGCATCTGTGATCGTCGTAGATCACATTGAGTAAGTCCGGGTGGGATGAAAGTCCCCGACATGATGTTCGTCGATGGTTATGTGTTCGAAAAAGTCCTTAATCGCGTTTAAAATCCATCGACCTGATCCATTCTCCAAATCAGAATTCTTTATTCATGGAAGTCATATATAATTTGATTGCGATCCAACTCAACTTGAATCGTCTCAATCGGAGTCTGGGCGAAGAAGTTATGACCAAAATACACTTGGAAATTCCATTGTTCCAAAATAGTGCAAAATTGGCCTTGTCGACCGGTACACCATAACGCCGTTGACCGGTCGCGGCAATACAATGAGCTTTTTTATTAGCCTCGACCGGTCGCCATGTGTAAATTTCCTTCGCAAAATTGGTTAATGAAGGGTATTTCGGTAAAATCATGTGGGGGTCCTATATATACAATTGGTCCGAAAATTGGGGTCTCCTTCCCCATTTGATAACCCTAGGACCTCTCTCTATACCTCCCTCTTATCTCCCTTGTCTCTCCCTCTCCCTTCTCTCTTCAATGGTGGAGGATCCATGGAGTTTCGGAAGAAACGCGAAACATTAACGATGTTCCCCTCGCCCCCCTCTCCGCGATGATGTGCATGGATCGTTCTCGATCGGTAAGTCTTTCTCGTCCTCTCAAAACCCTCTCTCCTTGTTTCTTGGATTGAATGGTAGTGATTATGGGTTTTTGTGTTAGTGAACGTTGTAGAGCATCACGAGAGCTTAGCGGTGGCGAGCTTGTTCTTCCGTCATCCATGGAGGTTTTCCGGCGAAGTTTTCCGACGAGCGTTACCAGAGCTCCGATCGAGGCAGAGTTTTCTATCCCTTTCGTTTGTAATGTTGGTCTTCTTAAATCTCCCTTGCGATTGTATGTAAATTCATAATTTTGAACACTTGTACGAAATCAACGTTCACGAATAGTCGTTCGCGTCAAATGGTCGGGTATGGGTGTTGTCTAGGGTCTCTATGAAATCCCCAGGATATAAATTGTTCGATTCTTGATTCGATTGCAAAAAGCCCCAATTTTGTGAAAAATGCGTCGTTGTCGTTTTGTAAAGTCAAATTGGGGGAAAATAACTTGTTTGGGATTCCGTTGGATGTTTGTGGGGATAAACGTTGTTTTGACACATTTTTGGAATGAATCGAACGAAAAAAAGGTTTTGCGAATGATTGGAACATTTTGGAAACAAACGAAAATGTTTTGGAAATAATGGAAGGAAAGTCATGTTTTGGATTGACACGTCGACTAGGAGGTTGTTTGCCCTAGGTCGCACGGAACAAATGAAGGAAATAATAAAATGTGACACTCGCTTCTATGGCGAGGAATAAGTTGGCTAGATATACGGGTAGCTGGGAGTACCTTGGGTGGCTTGTTCTAGCACCCACGACATTGCGCAATAGAGGGTTGTCTGGACCTTCCCAACGAGTTGGGGAATACGAGGATTTATACGTTGAGTGGTTGACAAGCCACTAGACCAGAAATAGCTGAAACTCTATGTATTGATTGACATTTTCATGCATTGTTCTATGAGGCACGAAATTAAAATGCAAGTAAAGCTTGGAAATAGATGGGAATTGGAATACATTTGTATAACGAAAACAAGTCTTATATAATGTGGCTATGACATTTGGACACAATTCCCCTTTGGCCTTGTCTAGGAAAACCTTTGGAAAATGTTGGATACACTCGCTTTCTTCTTTCGAGTCTTGATTAGACACAAGTGTTTTATTACTTTAAAAGGGTTTTGAGATCCATTGCATCGTGTCACATTACATTCCTTGCATGAGCACACACCTTCACCCCAATATTATAAATGCTTGGAGATAGATTTTCTCTACCAGGTGGTGGTACCTGACCCTCTACTTTTGTAGGACCTTGTCTCCTTAACTTGGAGTGACTGTCGGATCCTTCATAGGATATGGAGCTATAGTGGACTGTAGGCTGCAGGATGCCTTTCTTTTTAGTACTGTGCTTCTTTTATTTTCTGTTGGCCATCTTTATATAATCCTATTTTGTCCCTTTCTTTTTAGTTGATGCACTGTTGTACAGGGTTATCTTATAAAACCCTATTCGCATCCTTTCATACTTGTTCATTTCAGTATTAAGCATTCATTGTAATAAATAGTGTGATGGGTAGTGTGTGTTGTGGTAGCTAGTACTTTACCCCTTGTGTTGATACTCTTTACCCATTAACATTTCTTTTATATATTTCAAAAAAAAATGATTTCAAATTTTGGGAGTGTTACACATAATGGTACTGAAGTTTGGAATGAACCGACGATAGAATGAAGCCAGGACATGAAAATTGCTCACTTCGTAAATGTTCCTCGGTGTAGGCCACCTCTGAACAACTTTGTTACTATTTTCTGTATTGGCTATTCTAGAATGTTTATTGTATCATGTTCCTTTATTTTAGTTTGGGGTAGCATAGGCTAGATGATCCTATCCTTGAACCAAGAAGATCATGATGTAGCTTTTCATCAATAAATCGAAGATGTTTCGATGTTCAAAGGATCATTGGATGGCCGCTTCGTAGTTGGTACCGTCATTTCCTTGATCATTTCTTTAACTCCTTCATGTTTTTCTCGAAACCAGTTACCCTAGTCTTGGAACCGATTTCCTCTGTCCTCAAACCGATTTCCCCCACACGGGAACCGGTTGCGGCATATCTTGTTGATCCTTTGTTCTTTGAAAGTTTCAGCTTTGGTTTTGTCCTCATGGAAGCCGATTTCCTCTCCCGGGGAACCGGTTACAACGTTTGCTGGTTTGTCGCTCAAATTTCCCTCATGTTCCAGTCACAATGGGAACAAGTTTTCGTGACCTCGGAACCGGTTGCGATTGGTCCGAAATTGGTTGCCCCCTTTCTTCGGAACCGATTGCTGTCTTTCCTTAATTTTCATCCATCTGAGTAGCTGCATCCGGAACCAGTTGCGAGGCAACTCGAAACCGATTGCGGGTCCCCGTATTAGAAATTGCTCTTTCATTTTTAATGAGTTTTGAGTCGGTTTAAACCCATCATTAAGGGTATTTTTGGTATTCTAATCCTATATTAGTTACCATAATACAGCTCTAAGCCTCTCTCATATATAAAAATGTTTTTATTATTCATTTGATTAATTAAGAACTCATATTACACTCGAAGAATATTGCTCTCTAGCTTGTTGGTGGCTGCTATAGCTTGTGTACCTTCATTGAAGATCATTCTTTGAAGGCCTCTCTTCTCTCCTTGCCATTGGCTCTTACTTCAACCCTTGTACTACATAAATGTAGTCTTCTCTCTTCTATTTTAGTTATCTTTTCTTGGGTATTGAAGTTAGTTTGATTTGAGTCATTCTAAGATTCATAGAAACAATAATCTTGTATTTCCATTGAGAGTTGTTGTGACTAGATTGTTCTAGTCTTTAATTTAGAGAGTTTGATTTGAGTCATACCATATTGATTCATTGAGTTCTTGCTGTATTTAGCATAATCTAGGTTTTTGTTCATCATTCTCACTTAGGGTTTCTTTGTAGCAATAAATTTGCTTTACCCTTGATCTCTTGATTTGGTGGGTTTTTTTTGTCAATCTCTTTTTAGGGTTTCATACAAGTACTGAATGCTTTACCCTAGTTTAATGTTCATTGAGAGATTGCCTTGTAGATCACCTTGAAGTTGTCATTTGAATTCTTCATTGGGTTAATTACCTTGATCTCTTGATTTTGTGAGAGTGTGTGTCAATCTCTTGTTAGGGATATACTTGAGCCTAAATTACTTTACCCTAACTTTTCATGCATTGTTGAGATTGCTTGATAGATTGCTTTGGAGAATTCATTAGAATTCCTCATTGGGTATTTAACCTTAATCTACTTATTCAATTGTGTAGTGAATCACCTTGAAGATTCCCTTGGAATTCTTCATTGGTTTATTCACCTTGATTCACTCTTGTTATTGTGGACTTGAAGTATTTGTCAAATTATTGTGCTTACTTTGATACTTCTTAGTCTTACCCATTCTATTGTGTACTTGGAATATTTGTCACTATTGTTGTGCTTAATTATATATTCCCAAGTCTTATCCATCTTTGTGTACTTGGAGTATTGTCACTTTTAGTGCTTCTCTTTATACTCCATAGTCTTATATTTCCATTCTACTAGATAATCATTCTATCTAGTGTATCGATTACTACTCATTGTCCTCATTATTCAGTTTGACACTCTATTGTGATTTGTGACCTATCTATGTGGCCAGAGCACTCCAGAGCCGATCGAGAGTCAGGGATCAGTGCGGAGCATTGTGGACTTCTAGTGAATAGCAGAAGGGACTCGGGGAGCTAAAGGATAGTAGGAGCTAGGTGGGCTTGCGGGAAAAGTTCGGTAACTCTTGTATCCCTTAACCTTTATTATTACTAGTGAAAACATAGAGTAGGTCAAGTGGTTTTACACTTAGGGATCATTTGATGCCTAAGTAGTTTCCACTATATATCTTTGTGTTGTGCTGCTCTTGTCTCTATTTCCCTATCTCTCGCACTTTTATTATTTTCTGATAATCTCTCATTGTCGAATTTCAATTTATTGCAAAACATTCTTAATTAAATTATCTAATTAAAAAGATAATCCATTATAATTGAATAAGAATTTTTAATTGTCCAACCTATTCACCCGCCTCTAGGTCTTAGCCCCTTGCTTCTGCATTTTCAAGCTTCAACCTTCGCGTCATCTATAGGAATTCCATCACTGGACACTATGTATCCTAGGAAGAACACACTATCCATCATGAATGAGCACTTTGCTAGTGCCGCAAAGAACTTCCCTTCCTGTAGCAAAGAGAGAACTTGTCGCAGATGCTGCAAATGTGAGTCCTGATTAGGACTATAAATTAGGATGTTGTCGAAGTAAACCATAACAAATCTTCCAATAAAAGGTCGAAACAGCTGGTTCATCACACACATAAAGGTACTTGGAGCATTGGACAATCCAAATGGCATGACCATTCACTCATACAGACCCTCCCGTATTTTGAAGACAGTCGTCCATTCATCACTTTCACAAATACAGATCTGATGATAGCCACTCTTTAAATCCAATTTGATGGATACGAAAGCCACCCTGAGCTGGTCTAACAGATCGTCCAGCCGAGGGATAGGAAATCGGTATTGGACCATGATCTTGTTGATGACTTGACTGTCCATACACATTCGCTAAGACCCATCTTTCTTGGAGGTCAACAACGCGATCACAACACTGAGGCTGAGACTTTCCCGAATGCGTTCCTTGATCATCAGTTCCTCCACCTGATGCCGCAACTCCTCATGCTCATTAGGGCTTATTCGATAATGTGGGCAATTTGGCAAGGAAGCCTCTGGAACCAAGTCGATTTGGTGTTGGATGTCGCATAAAGGTGGCAATCCAAATGGCAGTTCTTTGGGAAACACATCCATGTACTCCTCGATCAATTCCCATATGCAGTACAGAACCTCCACATGTTGTTTATGCTTACTTCCGAGCAGCCGATGTTCCTTGCTAAGACACTGCTCCCTGTTGAGCAATTGCCGCTCACTGTCGCACAGCTACAGTTCACCTCCAGACAGTTGCCTCTCTTTTACCACAAACAGATATACTATCCCAGAATCAGTCATCTCAGATGCAAAGTGCTGCATGGACAGTAATTTAGGGTTCTTCTCAACCACTGGTTTAGGGCTCTCCTCCTTGCTCGGACACAACACCACTTTTACATTGTTAAACATAAAGTTGTAGGTGTTCTTCTGTCTACCATGCTGTACATTCTTACCAAACTGCCATGATCTTCCCAATAGGATATGGCATGCATCCATCTTCAAAATATCACATCACAGTTGGTCCCTGTAATTAGACCCAATGGACAACGAAACTGAGTAGTGTTTTGAGACTATTATTTTCTTTCCTTCTTATAGTCAAGTCAGCTTGTAAGGAGTAGGATGATTTTTTGTCGCGAAGCCCAACTTTCGAACAACCTCCTCAGATTTATCACATTCTCATAGCTTCCGGAGTCTATCACGAACCTGTACACCTTGCCTCCAATTGTGCATTTAGACTCTAAGATATTACTTCTTAGCCAATCGTCACCACTAGCTTCTCGAGGAGTAAGGCAAGTCCTACGAACCACAAGCAATGGTCCGTTATCACATGTAACTTGCTCCTTATCTACGTCCTCATCATTTATCATCTCATCTGTTGGATCCTCCACAAGTTGACCCAATTCCACTCTCACCAGACCTTCGTTATCAATGAATAAACCCTTTTGCATGATGGACTTCTTACAATCTGCAAATCTTTGGCTTGGTTCTTCACACTTGAAGCAATGACCTGCACCGCCAGTTACGGGTCTAATCAGATTCATAGTAGGTGCCTTCCCAGTCACAACCCTAGCTCGGCCAACCTTTTATTGGGCCGCACTCTGACTATTAGAAGCCATCCAGGGTTGAGCAGTGGTGCATCACCTTGTTTGTCTCTCGAGCTATAATGCCTTTTGATTGGCATCAGAAACAGAGTATATATCAAACATGTTCAGGGTGTCCTGATACTGAGCTTGCAACCCACCAACATATCAGGAGACCAACTAGTTGTCTGTCTCGCCCAAGTCATTTCGTGTCATTAGCTGATTATACTCAATGGTATAATCATCTACTGTCTTTGCACCCTATTTCAGGTTTTGGAAGCTCTGGTACATTACTCGCGAGTAGTTGTGGGACAGAAATGCCTCACATAGGTATTTCTATAGCCTTTCCCATGAATCGATCCTCCTTTTCCCCATCCGAGCATGATTTACTTTAAGTTGCTACCACCACACTACAACTCTTCCACGAAAACGAGTAGCCATGAGGGGAACTCGTTTGTTTTCTAGCACCTCTCTGAACTCCAAAACCACTTTGACGGCAAACAACCGATCGAGAAAGCCTTCTACTTTCATCCCACCATGGAACTCTGGGATATCAATCCTCAAGCCTTCCTCCCACTGAGGAGAAGCAACCAGAGCTTCTCAGTCCTCCCTCCTGTAAGGATATCGTGGTTGTCTCTCTGTCCTCTTTTCTAGTTCTCTCTTGGTGAAAGGATTCTCCTTTTCGTCACTGATAGCTTCGTCTAACTCTTTATCTTCCGTCAAACATGGGTTGGGATTCCGTTATCGTTGTTGTTGTTGTATCTGGATATGCATAGTGGCCACACTAGCTGCCAAATTCTTCACAACTTGCTGTAGTCTGTCAAGTCTGTCTTCTGTCACCTCCTGAACTAGTCTACGTCTGGGTGTTATTGTCTCACCAGAATCGGAACTGTGTAATACCTGAAATCTTCAATAACAAATATAATTATGATTAAAACTAATAAAAAATAATTAATGAGTTTAATAAAAAAGTAGCTTAATGACTCTTCATAAGAACAAAAAAATTAATAATAATTATCGGTAAGGTTTGGGAATTTATGGGAATTCAATAATATTTTTAGTATTAAAGGACGAATAAAGAATAAAAAGATAATACGTAAAATATGAATAATCGATTTAAGTACGATGCATCCTGCCGTGCCGTAGCATAACTAAAATCCGAATTCAGTTTAATTTATAATTCTTAAACTTATATTTATATACTTTTAATAAAATCATTAAAATTATTAGAAAATCAAAATAAAAAAGAGAGGAGGGAGAGAAAGGAGAGAGAAAGAGAGAGAGAGAGATTCGACACTGATCAACCGACCATTTAAACTCCGCCAAATCTTCTTAGGATGTTCCCGACGAGGTTAGTAATCTATTGTGACTTGTAGATTAAAATGGGATTAAACAAATTTAATCGACATTTTCATAAAATTTTCCAAAAGTCGAATCGAATGAAATTATACTCGTTCTGATTCGTTTTTAAGGGTTTATACATAGATTCTTAGGCATATATCACTATAGGAACCATAGAATTGAGAAAAAATAGGTTTAAGAGGCTAAATCGCGACTTTGGAATAATAAAACCGAATAGTTCGTGCGTTCTGTCGACTGTTCTTGCGACCAGTTTGAAGACCGGTATACCGGTCGGTATACTGGCTGACTCACCGGTTGACCTACCGACCTATGCAAATTTGAAATAAGAAAATTTGGCCAAATCGATATACTGGGCGGCATTTTGGGCGACATGTTGGGCGACATGTTGGGCGACATGCCGAGCAACATACCGGTTTTTTTATTTTACTGCCAAAAGCCCACTGTCCGAATTTTGCCCAAATCGATATACTGTGCGGCATACCAGTGGGGTCAGTCCCCCTACCAGTTCAAGATAAAGCTAATAAAAGTTTTCCCAGACCGAGGAAAAATATGATGAAATGTAATAAATATCCAATTAAGTATAACCCCAAGGTTAAGAAATCTAAATAAAACTGGGATAAGAAGAAATAAATGAATAAGCGAGTCAATAAATTATTTAAGAAATTTCTGTTAATAATTATATTATTATTATTTAATTTTTAGAACCCTCGACTAGACTGTGGTGACTGAGAGTCCGGAGAGCTCTTCGGATCCTTCGGGTCCTGGCCGGATGATGGAATGGGTGCTTCGGACGGATGCGCGGTCACCTATAAGAGAAAAAGGGGTCACCTGTTTGGCTCCTGCAACACAAATGTTAGTGTCCACCGGTCGGCAGTGACCGAGAGGGGCCTCCGATGGCTAAGTCAAAAATGGTAGGAGAGGGAAACTGTAAGCTGAAAGAGTGGTCGGAGAGATACCAGAATGCGGTCCTGTGAATAGTACTTTGATGTTGTATATATAGTTGTCCTGACTTGGCGCCAAATATGCAAGCGTGTGATGCACACGGGCGGGAGTCCGGGTGCTGACGTCGGCCCTATAGTGTTGATGGGCCGCTGAACCAACCCGAGCCACGTCAGCAGTTGTACGGCCGACCCGAGTGCCACCTGCTGGAGGTCATTGTTCCCTGATGCTGCCGATGGTGGACCCCTCCGGCATAGGACCGTCCGTCGGTGTAAGTTGTTCCTTCTCCCAGTGGGGAGCGGGTACGCTGGGCTTCCTTGACGTCCGGATGGGTATGCCAAAGGTTGGAGGAGGCCACATGGCCGTCCCGGCTTGGCTCCTTCGGGTGTCCGGTGAGACTGCTTAGGTTGCTGAAGGACATATGATGAACCGACGGTTCTGTCCTCCAACAGTAGTGTATGTCCGGAGGTCCGTAGGCCGATGGCCCTAGATTGCTCCGTGATGTATGAAATTGATCCGGATAGTTGAATAGATCCGGATGACGGGGTCCGGCCCAACAGACATACGGTCCGGCTATCACAATAGCCCCTCAATTCTTTTCAATTTGTTGGAAGGGATTGATTTATTTTTGCCGGACGCTGATCTGTCCGTTGGGTCGGGCATTGGATAAGGTTGCTGGAGGCTTGTTATTATCCATAAGCTTCAAAGTTGAGGGTTTTGAAGCACGCGCACTGTCCGGCGCGTCCCTGGACTACAATGATTTCTTTTTAACTGTCGCTTCTGAATTGTCCACATGTCATCTCCTGGTTGGCTGGAGGTGTTGGTGTGGATGGGACGTCCCTTCGATATCCACAACCGCCGTTTAATCGGCTGGAGCTGCCGCTTCGGGGTCTGTGCGAGGCAGCTGGCCTCGTGCCCCCATCTATAAATACAGACACTTGGTAGTTGGAGCATTTACTTTGCGATTTTTGCTCTCCGACTCCTGCTTCAGACGATTGCCTTGCTTTCGGACTCTCTCAAGCTTCCCGGTCTTCCTTCTCTTCGTTTTCTTTCAGGTATTGTGTGGAGCTCAGTAACTTATGCATTTCCTTCCTTTATTAGAGCGGTCTCCTGTCCGATTGGTGGGAGATTCGTTAGTCCGACTGCTTGTCTGCCGGACGGTCACCCTCTCGCAGACTAGGTTTCAAGCCCTTTGGGGGAGGGTAAGTAGAGTCGGCGCAAGCCCCGAGTATGTGGATCTATTGCCCTCTAACTTTCATTTCGATTGTTCGGCAGGACGTGAGCAGAAGATGTCGGATTCCGACGACACTCGATCCGGCTCTGATGTGGATATGGGCTCAGATGTGAAAATGAGCTCTGATGTTCAGACCGACGCAGAATCGTCATCGTCTACTCCAAGTGCCAGGGTTGAGGCCGACAGGGTTGTTGAGTCGGCAAGCCCAGTGGACGCTCGCTACCCGTCGGCTCTTGTTGTACCTGCAGAGGCTGTCGCTGAGGTGGTGGAGGAAGCTGGACCCTCCGGCAGAAGATATTGCCCATACTTGCGATACTCTAAGACCGGAGTGTTTCTGCCGGATGACTTTCGGGAGAAGTATGCCATTCCTGACGATGTCACGACGGAGCTTCTTTATGAGCCGGAGGAAGTACCATACGATGACTCTTACGTCGCTATTCCCCTCATGGATATCACCAAGGGAGGCCTTCGGCTGCCTGTTGATGAGTTCATAAGGGACCTCATGTGTGAATATGGGCTTTCGCCAGCCCAACTCTCTAGAAACACATATAGGGTTGTCGGCTGCATTAGAAATCTGTGCCGGACCCAGGGCCTTGTCTTTACTGTTGCAGATCTCTTCGCTCTGTTCACACTTCCACAGAATAAGAAATTTGAGCGCTATTTTTTGAGAGCTCGGTCTGGATCCGGAGACCTCTTCACCCGTCTACCGGATTCTGATAAATGGTCTGACATCTATGTAGTAGTGTCTGGAGGCTACAATAGCCCTGCCGATGGGAGAAAACCCATACTCACTGCCAAGGGGTCGGTAAGCCTTCTATTGAGTCTTCAAGCTTTCATTTAATCTGATGTCTTCTATACCGACTGATTGCACTTTCTGTTTTGCAGCTCTTTCAAAAGTTACTCTCTAGCTGAAGAACCGAGCCGATACCAGTCATCTTGATGCGCGTCGGCCACTTCCTCATAGGGACGTTCCTCGAACTCTTGAGTACCGTCCATCTTACCTGTCCTTTCTCGAGGATAAAAGAAAGCGAGCAGCTCTCCGATCCGTTGCCAATTTGACCAAGTCTTCAAAGATGCCGATTAGAGAGGGATTTGAGGTAGAGGCTGCCCCCCCTTATGGGTGACTTTGTCAGAAAGAGGAAGAGGGGTGCCAAAGTGACAGAGGGCACCTCCTTTAGAGGCATTCCTACTGGTGTTCCTGTGACCCCAGGACCTCTTGGTCCGGCTGGAGATGGTGATGGCTCTCGGACTCCTCTGGCTGCGTCCGGAGTCCAAGAGTCGATGGTGGTGGTGACCGAGGAGCAGACCCGGCAGCCTCAGGGGAGGACTTATTCACTCTCTGCCGAAGATCACGGCAAGCGGCCGGTTGAAGCTGATAATGTGTGGCAACCACATCTGACCTGGCTGGATGGCACAAATGTGTTGGCTACTGACAGTGTGGTGGCGCACAACGAGCTGGGGTTCGATTCGCCAAGATGATGGAGTCTCCGGGCAACACTGCTTCTTTGCCGGAGACCTAAGTTGGAAGGGTGGAGAAGGGCTTCTCCTATCTTGTTGAGGTATTACCTTCGACCAATCATTCCGGATCCCTATACTTCATGCCATTTGCTGACTTTTTTTTTGCAGGGCCTCGCTTGCTTCTCTTCTGTCTATGACAAATTTATGTATACTGCAAGCGAGAGGATCCGGTTGAGGGAGGAGGCGGCCGCAAAAGATGCCGAGATTGTAGGCCTGCGGAAGGCGCTGGAGGAGGAGAGGAAGAAGGGGGCTAATCTGGATAAGACGCTCCAGCATGAGAGGCATTCTCACAAGAAGAAGCTGGATGTTGAGAAGAAGAAGGGAGTGGATTCGGCCAATGCGGCCGAGAGGACCGGCTATGGGTCAGGCCTGGCGGACGCCCGCGAGGCCTTCGGCAAGCAATGTCGGGAGCAAGTGATTATGCAGCACAAAAATAGCTACATCCCCGGCTATACGACGGGCCATCGGGACGTATATGACTTGGCACTGCAGAAGGCAGGCGTCCCAGAGAGTCACTCTGCCCGGAGGTACATTGAATCGGTAGAGGTGATGCTAATCCCGATAGAGGAGACCTTCCCAGAGGTCGAGAAAGATGAAGAAGAAGGAGAAGAGGAAGAAGCCGACAGGGAGGAGCACCTTTCGGAGCAGAACTGAAGGCTTCCTTTTTCTTCTCTCTTTTCTTTGTTTTTTAAAAACTTTTTGATGTCATCTTCCGGACATTGATCCATTCTCTTCTTAATAAAATGTGTGAATGCCTTTCTTGCTTGATTCGTTGCAAGATTTTTTATAACAGTTGGCCTCCGGACATGTTAAGGGTTTTACCGGTCCCCCTAGCATGATCCGGACGTCTTATCTAGTAGGATGAGACTAGTAGGAGCCAGGCAGATGACTGTCGGAGGCCTGGTCTCCGGTTGCCATACCTTGGCCCACAAAAGCCTTGGCAGAAGACTGCCGATGGCTTGGCCAGGGACGACGAACACGTGAGGGTATTGTGCCAGGACCGACAGAAGCCTGGCAGATGACCGCCGGAGGCTCGGCCATT
>NMUG010003497.1:0-14743 GCA_002855965.1 Monotropa hypopitys
AAAAAATAAGAAATGTGAATTAAATTAGAAATAAATATAAATATAAGAGATAAAAATTTGAAAATAATTTTATAAAATAAGAATCAAATATGTGAGCGAATATTGAAAAGGAATATTGGAAATTGAGTTTTGTTAATAATATTTAATTATTTCCAATATTCTAAAAATAATATTTAATTCCTAAAAATCCAAAAAATTCCAGAAAATGTTATTATTCAATATTGAGAATAATATTGCCCTGAATATTTTATTTGAGCATGCATTCATGCATATTGAGCGTTTTACGATTCATTGAGTATATTCTAGAGTTTTTGTTCTTAATGTATCCTATTTATTTCTTTAATAGGATTGGGAAGGCCGTAATCATTGTCAGCACCGCGCTAGAACAAGCAGGATCTAAAGCAGATTTCCTTTTCTAGTGCAGTTGGCTATTCGTCAGTCAAGTGAGTACCTAGAACACCTTAATTTAGAGCAGTTACCTACTTTTCAATAGTAGAAATATCTTGTGATTTGAAATGTTTGAAAAATATGGAAAATATGCAGATCATACTGATTTTATACGAAATGAGATACTGTTTTGAAAAATGATTTGAAAATGAGTTTCGCCACTGTTATAAAAGAAATGTGAGTTTTGTCACCTAAAAAATGGAAGGGATTTTATGGAAGTAAAGAGAAACATAGTTTGAAATGATTATGGAAATTAAAGAAGAAGAAAGAGTTTTTATAATTATAAGAGAGTTGGAAATGAGATTTGTCATTATAAAAGATAAGAAATATTATATTTAAATTCAGAGATTTCTGATTACTCAGTGATAGCCTTGCCTTAGTACTCGAGTTACTGAGGGATTGTCTGTGCGGAGGGAGCACAGGCCTAAAGTTTGGGTTAAAGTCCCGGCCAGTTCTGGGTTAGAGTCCCAGCAGACCCACGCTAGTCCTGGTGGTTCTCAGAGTTAGAGTCTCTACCGTTGTTACTTTCCTTACTGCTAGGAGCGCTACGAGCAGCCCCTGAATTCAATATTTGTTGTACCGAGAATGATTCTCAGGGTTACAGTACTGTCACAAATGTATGGTCAGCGGATATAATGACCCTTGGCTATAATTGATTGAGACGAGATTGTTGATATTGAGATGGATCTGTTTGATCCTATGATATTTTATATCCTATTGTGGATGATTATGAAAAGAGGAAAAAGAGATCAGAAGAGTTATGAAAGAGAATGAGAACTAAAGTGATTTGAAAATATGAAAGGAAAGAAATGGATTTTGAGAAATGAATGAAAGAGATTTATGAAAAGAGAAAGAGAAATATTTTGAGAAAGAAATAGAAGAAATTTTAGAAATGAAAAAGGAAAGGAAATGAAAGTGTTTTGAAAGTCGAAAAGAATATGAAAAATGTTTTGAAATTCAAAAGAGTTTTATGGAAAAGAAAATGGCAAATGATTTGTTTGGAAATAGAAAAAGGGTAAATGAGTTTGAAAAGGAAATATTTTAAAAGAGACACATATTTTGAGATATATGATCCATAGCTATTTTACTTCACTTTATTATGCTGTTCTATAAGTATTCACCAGCTTTTCCCAAAGCCGACCCTCCTCTTTTCCCCTCTCAGGTGATGCTGTGTTGAGTTCAGATTAGAGTCCACAAGTCCAACAGCAGTAGAGAGGAGTTTCAGACTGTTAGGAGGACTGCTACGTTTACCATGTCCACCTGTTGAGCCGCAGCCTGCGGTGAGGCATAGTCGAGTGCAGAGGAGATGCTATCCAGTTTTCTGCAGACTTCCAGTAGTAGTAGCAGTAGTAGAGTTTTTCTTTTCTCCAGATGTATATATTCCAGTTTATGATTGTTGGGTACTGTTTAGCCCTGTTGTTTGAGTGAGAGAGTTTGTTTTCATTTCTAGTTCAGCAGTGTTAGTTTTGGGCTGTTGTTTGTAGACCATTTTGTACAGTTGAGTTTGTACTTCAGTTCATAGTTTATGAGTTGTAGTTATTTCATAGCTTAGTAGTTGTAGTTTATTTTCAGTTTTAGTTGTTTAGTTTATTTTCAATTCTAGTTGCACTAGTATTTTAGATTATTGTGAGACTAGTATTGATTAGTGTGTTCCACCGTCACGCGCCCGTCCTTAGATGGTTGTTATTACAGTTGTCAGGGATGGGATGTGACACGTTTGATACGAAAAGATATTCGTTTCGTTTGGGATGACGCTTGTGTGGCCGCGTTTGAGGAGTTAAAGGGCCGTTTGACTTCATCGCCTATTTGGATTGTGCTAGAGAGAGGAGTGGGCTATTCCGTTTATTGTGACGCTTCTCGAGAAGGTTTGGGTTGTGTTCTTATGCAAGGTGGAAAAGTGGTCGCATATGGTTCCAGGCAGCTGAAGACGCATGAAAGAAATTATTCGACGCATGATTTGGAGTCTGCCGCTATCATTTTTGCTTTAAAGAGTTGGCGAAATTACTTGTATGGCGAAAAGTTTGAGGTATTTTCGGATCATAAAAGTCTCAAGTATTTATTTACGCAGAAAGAGCTCAATTTGAGGCAACGTCGATGGATGGAGCACCTCGAGGATTACGATTTCAAGCTTCAGTATCACCCGGAAAAGGCCAACATCGTTGTGAATGCCTTGAGTCGTAGGTCGTGCCACCTAGCTCACTTGGCTATTCATGATTGGAAGAGAGTTTCGGGTTTGGGCGATTTCGTTTTGCATGCCGAAGACATTGGAGGAGGTGCTACTTTGTGCGTCTTAACCGTTCATTCTGATTTATCTCGACGTGTGATTGAGGCGCAAGCGACTGATGAAGAGGCCGTGAGAGCTCATTCTAGATTTTTGGATGGTGAGGCTCCACTTGGTTGGGCCATATTCAAGGATGGTAGTGTTCGCTTCAAAGGGAGACTTCTAGTGCCGACAGGAAATTCTTCATGAATTTCACCATTCGCCTTTTGTAGTGCATTCGGGTGGCGACAAGATATATCATGTTGTTCGTAGGCAGTTTTGGTGGCCAGGAATGAGGAAAGATATTGCTATGTTCGTGATGAGATGCTTGACTTGTCAACAGGTGAAGGCGGAGCACCAACGTCCAGCAGGTTTGTTACATACATTGCCAGTTCCAGAGTGGAAATGGGATCATGTTACCATGGATTTCGTTTCGGGTTTGCCGAGATCGCAGGATGGGAAGGATTCCATTTGGGTTGTCGTCGACCGATTGACCAAATCTTCTCACTTTTTGCCGATTCGTTTGTCGCAATGCGTGGATTCTTTGAGCCATTTGTACATTCGTGAGATCACTCGTCTCCATGGAGCACCGTTGTCTATAGTGTCCGATCGTGATCCTCGCTTTACATCTCGTTTTTGGAGGAGCTTGCAGTAAGTTTACAGTACCGATTTGCATTTCAGCACCGCTTTTCACCCGCAAACCGATAGGCAATCGGAGCACACTATTCAGATCTTGGAGGATATGCTACGGGCGTGCGTGTTAGACTACCATAGAAGTTGATGGGAATGCTTACCCTTAGTTGAATTCGCTTACAACAACAGTTACCAATCCAGCATTGGTATGGCACCGTTCGAGGCTTTGTATGGCCGTCCTTGCCGATCACTGGTTTGTTGGACTGAGATTGGAGATTCTGCAGTGATGGGACCGGAGAGTGTGCAACGAGTCACCGAGCAAATGAAGAAAATCCGTCAGAAATTGTTATCAGCTCAGAGTCGATACAAAAGTTATGTCGATAATCGTCGGCGTCCATTGACTTTCGAGGTAGGTGATCATGTTTTCTTAAAGGTGTCGCCGCGCCGAGAGACATCTCGCTTTGGGAAGAAGGGGAAACTTGTACCGCATTACATTGGTCCGTTCGATATCATTGAGAAAGTTGGGGAACTTGCTTACCGTTTGGCGTTACCGTATACTCTTTCGAATATCCACGATGTATTTCATATTTCCATGCTTTGAAAATATAAACCGGATCCTTCTCATGTCTTAGATTGGTCTACGCTAGCGTTGGAAGCGTACATTTCGTATGAAGAACAACCATTTCGTATCTTGAATACACAAGAGAAGATCTTGCGAGGTAAGACGATTGTGTTAGTGAAAGTCCTTTGTAGGAATCACGGCTTGGAGAAGGCAACTTGGGAGACTCGTGACGAGATGATGGAGAAGTATCCTATGCTTTCGGATAAGGTAACCGTTTCGATTCTTTTCTTTTGCGTTTCGTTTTAGTAAATTTCGAGGACAGAATTCTTATAAGAGGGGGAGTTTGTCACACTCCAAAAATTTTATATCATTTATAAATTCACTTTGAATTATCGTAAAATGATTATTATAGAAATTAGGAGTTTTAGCGAGCGTTGATCGGTGTAAAATCGTCGAAGCCGAGGTTGGGATTGTGGTGGAGAACAATTTTTGGAAAATCAGCCTTTTTCTTCTTCCCGACCGGTAGACCAAAAATCCCCAACCGGTCGCGGTTCTTCAGCACATTTGAAAATTTTTATTTTTCTTCTTCCCGACCGGTCTACGTACCCTTCACAGACCGGTCGCGCTTCACCCGAGAGCCCCAGGTTTTGGTCCCGATCGGTCGATGCGTTTAATTTTGCTATTTTTCTGCAGATTTTAAGGGGGTAGTTTGGGAACTTCCTAGGGGGCTTTATATACCAAAATTAGTCCGAAAACCTACCATTCCTACTTATTTTATTCTCTATCTGCCTCCCTAAACCCTTATCACTCTCAATCTCCTCCTTCTCTCTAAATTTCACCCATCTTCAAGTGGATTTTGGAAGATTTGTGCTTCACAAATCTTGTAGAGGGCTTCAAGGGCTTCGCGGTGGTGGTCCTAGTTCGTGGCATTGTGTAGAGCTTCGAGTCAAAGGTTGGAAGCATCTTCTTCTTGAGGTAGGGGATTCTAAGCTTGACTATTCATATCCTTGGTATACATCTCAAAATCTCCTAGATTTTGTGTTAGTGGGTTTGATGTTTGTATGGGGTTGTGTCAAATGTTGATAGGGTGTCTTAATCTTGTTAAGGGTTGTTTTGTAACATGAATTTGAGTTCCTTGAGGCTTTAACTTCACTAATTTGTAGGTTTAATCGAAAAGCCCCAATTTGATTGAAAATCTAGATTTTGACTAAGTATGGGAAATTGGGGAAATCCAATTGGAACCTAAATTCATGTAATTCATAAAGTATCGTTCACATTGATATGCGGGAACCTACATAAATTGTGAGAAATTGACCTTTGGTCATTGAACAAATAATTGTTGAAATGGTATTGTGGCATTGGCCCTTGACTCTATAGGAGGACATTGATATATGATGAGTGGCTATTGATACGGTACCTTGGGTGGCTTGTGTTAGCACCCACGACATTGCGCAATGGGGGGTTGTCTGGCCCCTCCCGACGTGTTGGGGAATACGAGGAAATGATACATTTAGAGGTTGACGAGCCCTAAATGGAACTAGCCTTAAAACTCGTCAATAATTGTAATAATGTTTACTTTGGAAACGAAAGGAAAAGCACATGATGAACACTTGTACAATGATAAGGAATCTTGGAAAAACATTTACCTTTCGCTTGATAGTCGCACTTCAATATTATACTTTATTTCTATGCATGTAGCTTCCTTACTTTTGTGTATTCAATCATATGAATTACTTGTTTGGGATTTCCTACTAGGTGTGGCCTAACCCTCTTCTTTTTAGGGAAAGATCCGATGGCATAGCTTGGTGGAACTCAAGCATTTTTGGAGGATCTTTGAGGCATGCATTCAACATATGGACCTGTATTTCATTTCTTTTAGTAAATCATGTTTTATAAGGATAACACCTGGACTTGTATCTTTTCTTAAACTCATGTGAGGTGTGATGTGGATCATTTAATATTTTGTGGGAATGGTGATGATCATGGTTTAGACTTTTAGTGCATGTGCTCTTATATCCTTGTTTATATTCTTTCAAAAACAAATATGGTTTCAAATTTCAAGGGTGTTACACCCTGGGCTAGGGGTGTTAGCCACGTGATGGAGGCTTTATGCGAGTTCCGTGCTATAAACCCTCCTAGTTTTAATGGAGAGGGTAAGCCTATTGAGGCCAATATTTGGCTTTCCAAAAATTTTAAGGCATTGGATACCCTTCACATCGTCGAGGATGATGTGTGAGTGTCTTTTGCATCCTATCAGTTGGTAGGTGAAGCCGGAGAGTGGTGGAGTTCTATAGTAGAAGACAAGAAAGATGCATGGAGATTGGCTCGAGTTGCGGATCCGGGGTTAGTTGATGATGATGTGGGTGCTATATCGTGGGAGCAGTTCATTTCTACCTTCGAGGATCAGTACTTCCCAGAATCTTTTCGTGACCAGTTGAGGATGCAATTCGAGTTGTTGTAGCAGGGTGACATGACGGTCTCTCAGTACGCGATCAAATTTTAGTCTTTGTCCCGTTTTTCTCCAGAGTTGGTCAGTTCATAGGATCGCAAGTGCAAGAGATTCGAGCGGGGTCTTTGTCTCTCCATCCATAGACTTATTGTTGGGAAGTGCATTCGTTCATTTGCCACTATGTTGGATTGTGTCAGGGCTGTTGAGCCTATTTGCAAGAAAGAAGAAGAAGACGTCAGAGTATGGGAGCCTCGTCGGCAGTCTTTTGTTTTAAATTCCACATCTTCTTCAGGTAGTATTGGAAGGAAGTGGCTCATAGATCATTCTCGTTCTCAGAACCAGTAGGGTTTCATTCCTTTATCAGTGTTGGTGTTGCAAGTGAGCTACCCAGAAGCCATATTATTTGACATCACTACCATCGAGAAGGGCACTACCAGTTTCAGTGTCCGCAAGTTACTTGTTTCGAGTGCGGTCAGTCAGGGCATGTGGGAATAATTTGCCCACAGAGGAGAGGCAGGCAAGGAGAGATGTCAGTTGGGCGTCACTCATCGGTTGGGCCAAGAGTTGAGCATCTCTAGCAAGGGAGTCAGAGTCAGTAACCTCATCACCAGTCGTTCTCATCCAGTCCTCAGTTTGAGAGAGGAACCAGTTCCATAGGTGCACGTCGTGATTCGATTCAGAGAGGCAAGCAACTAGTGGAGCGAATGACTCAGGGCAAAATCTATGCGATTACTACGGTGGATCCTCAACCGCCAATTTCTCCATCTTAGTAAAATTGTTTTGTGTTTGCTTGTCCTAGCTGTATGGCGTGTGGATGGGATTAATATCCCTTGTTGTACTTTGTTAGTAGAATCGTGAACTCGGTTCGGCATTATGCGTTTTTATTTTAGATGTTGGTTCCTTTCGTGGACATCTCTCGTAGTGACTCTCTTTGTCGAGACTTTCGTTGCCTAGTTCAGATGCTTCTTGTTATAAGTTCCTTGGTCTTGTACTTCATAAATTGATGCCACGATTATTTGAGTTGTGATCTCACTTCCATTTAAGTTATGGATGAGTTGTATTGGTTGTCTTGTGCCACCTTATTCTTGTTGCGATGACCACGCTAGATGTTGTTCACCATATGGTTGATTGGCATGTCTTTCGGGATCGTTCTTGCTTCCTTGAAAATCCACATCCTTGTGCCCCAAGCGTTGGGTAGATTATTAGATACATTGGGAACGAGTAATCGAGTCAGTTATTCTTACACCTTCAATGTGGAATCGACCGTGTGTGTGTTTCTTTGATTGTGTGGTATAAGGATGACCCTATAACTTAGGTTGAGAATAGTATCCGGACAGTACCTCTCAAACTTCAATTGTAGTGGTCACTTGATTATCGCATTGGATGTGTGTGGGGATGTGTGTGTACCCGTTGATAGGGTGACAAAATTGTAAACCATGTGTATGCGAGTTTGTAGAACTCTAGCAGAGCGTTGACGATTGTAGAATCGGTTCTTTCCTCGCTATGTATATTGTTTTAACAAGATTGTCGGTCTCTTGTTCTTGAGGAGACAAATCCCTTGTGGGATCCTCCGTTCCTTGTGCCATTGGCAAGATCAATCCTAGTGCCGACATGTCCCTTTCGTATCGGCGTGTCCCTTTCGTGTCGGTGTATCCACACCGTATCGGGAGTTGTTCCTTTTATTTTTTTTGTGGCGCGTGGGTTTTTCGCAAGTTTGGTATTCCTTGGTCATGATCTTTGTTCCTCTAACAAAATTCTTTTAAGGTGGTTGAGGTGTAACGACCCGTATTTTCTAAATACGTTTCTGGAATTAAATTCATTGTTTTAATCGATTAATGAATTTTAGTTTGGATTCCTCGGTTCGCGTTGACGATTAGAGTTGGGTGTTAGAACCCCTTGATGGTCCATCCTTTTGGTTCGTATTTGATTCGGGATGTTCCGAGAAGTCCCGGGAAGAGTTTTGGTCGAGGTTGGGCTTCATTTTCAAAATGTTGCATTTTTTTCACCGTCGACCGGTCGGGCTTATAGTGCCGACCGATCGTGGTATTTCAGTACAGGTTTTATAAGTGTGTCGACCGGTACACTGTAACGCCATTGAACGGTCGCGGCATTGCAGTGAGTTTTCATTTAAGGCCTCGACCGGTCGAGCTGAAAGCGTCGACTGGTCGCCGCGAGTAAAAATCCAATTTCGATGTTTAATGAAGGACAGCTTGGTCTTTTCGCATAGAGGGGGGTATATATGTGATGTTGTGTACGATTTTGGGGTCATCCCTTCATATTTTGCCCTAGCTCTCTCTCTCTCTCTCTCTCTCTCTACCTCCTTGGGCATTCTCTCCCCCTTCTCTCTAAAATCTCTCCTCCTTCCCAACCTCCAATGGTGTTAGGCCTTTGGGAAAGGTTGATCCCCTCGCCGAGCTCTCTCTTTTGATGTGCATAGCTCGTGCCGTTGTCATGACAATCTCACCTAGAGTTTCCTCCACGTTTTTGGCTTAAGGTAAATGTACCTCTATCTTGTGTTTATGTGGTTATGTTAGGCCATTAAATTGATTTACAAGATTTAAATCAAAGACTTTCTCTAAAAACCATATTTTGGAAATCATAAAATTAACCATGTTTGATAAAATGAATTTGGACTCATCCTTTCATTGGATTTGAGTGTTCTTGGTGGTTGTGAGAAGGTGTGGTAGTCAATTTGATGTCTAGGACTTATGTTTGAATTGTTCGAAATTTATGAAAATTGGGGGTTTTGTCCTAGGAATCAAATTGTTGGAATTGAGCGGTAATCTTGTCCCTGTTAGGTGTTTGATAGAATGCCCAAGGGGCTTACGAGTATAATCCATGGTTTCGTCAGATTGGTAAGTCGTAGTTAGGCCCTTGCGTGTGGCCTTTGATTCATGGATGACAAGTTGGACTCATGTTTGTAAGATAGTTAGATCTTACTTAGGCCCTTGTATGTGGTCTTGAGCTTATGAATGAGAAGTTGGGTGATCAGTTAGGTGTCCTTCGTGACTAGGACCCTTATGTGTACTTGTGTACAATAAGTGTTCGATGAAATGCCTTAAAGAGAAGAAGGCCGTAGAGGTGTGTGAATTCGTCACACTAGACTAGGGAACTCGTTCCTAGGCCATCGACATTCGTTGTGGAAATGATTGGGTGAATTCGTCACCCTCGATTTTGGAACTCGTCCCTCGTAGGCAAATTCATTGCTCTTGATGGACAATTAGTCTCCTTTGATTCGCACTTGAAAATCTACTCAATTCACCTATATTAAACAACCAACTAAAATCAATAAGAAATTCGTGGACTCGATGACTTTGTGACCAAATGATGTGATCTTTGAATGTTTGTAAATTAGTACATCCCTCGTAGAACTTTGTGAGTTGGTGTATTCCTCGTGACACCTCGTACTTTGGTACATTTCTCATGGCACCTCGTGTGACAATGCATTCCTCGTGGCACTTCGTGAGTCAATGCATTACTCGTGGCATCTCGTGTGATTAGTGCATCCCTCGTGGCACTATGACTGAGCAAGTCGGTCCTTGAACTTGTTGAGACGACTCTAAATCGATCCCGGGCTCAATGGTTTCAAATTAGTTTTCCAAAACATAGTCCATGTCTGGGGCAGGCCTGTCCTTTTTCGTGGGATGGTTTGATACTCATGTGACTCGTTTTAAAAGTGATATTAAGCCGTGAGTCGAACAAACTAATAAGGCAAGATAAATCAATTCACCAATGTGTACCTATATAGATATGAATATAGAGGAATCAAATGGATAGTTGTTATGCGATGTGGTTTGGTGGATTGTGGATATAAGCTAAGTCGTAGAATTAGATATGGACTTGATGTGGATTGTGGATATAATCAAATGGATAGTTATTAGAAGTGATGTCGCTAGATACTAGTTGTTCCCTTGGGTGTGTCTTCCCTAGGGAGTTGTGGTAGTAGTGCCATGTTGACATGTTGTGGTCAAGGTTGAAGTCCTTGGTTCTTATGACCTATGTTCTAGCATGCGTTGCCTAGTGGTGCGGATAAGGAGTACTTAGTAAAGAGAAGGTTTGACTTATGCTATTATTAGTCTTGGAAAGATAGAAAGACTTGGGTTTCTCGTTATGTACTTGTGTAGATGAAACACTTGGTTAGACCTATGAGTCTTGGTTTGGGATAGTGACTTGGTGGTGGTGTTTGAGATTGTGTGAGTGATGACATACTTGGGATTGCATCATAGGGATTCACACCACTTGCACATGTCACCATAATTGTATTTGCACTTGATAGGTGCATATTTGCTGGGTCTTTATGACTCAATCTTCTTTTTACAATTTTATGCAGGTTTGCATGGTTTGGTAGCTTGCAGTGGGAGTTGGAGTTGGCTTGCTCTACTTTCATTTCAGTGAGAAGTATTTTCATGTATTTTATTCATGTATCATTGCAATAATTCCCCTCTCCCCTTTATTTATAGTTTAAGTTTCATTTCAAATGTAAAGGTTTGGTATGTATCTCAATTGCAAGCAAGTTTATTGTAAAGGCATTATCTTCTTTTAAATCTCAAGGGAGTTCCAATTGTAAAGGATTTGTAAAGATGTGTTTTCGGTTATTCACGGCCCCTTTGTAATGATGTTTGGTTAATGTGATTTCATTAATAATCATTCTTTTAATCATTTAAAAAATGGTTTGAAAATTCGGAGCGTGACACTCCCTCTCACTCTAAACCCTAAAATCCCCTCTCTTCTCCCTCAAATCCATCCACATCCACCAACCTTTTGAAAATTTGGTCTTCACAAACCTTGAAGAGCTCGAGAAGATCTTAGAGATGGCAGCCTTGGATCGTGGTGGTATTAAGGATTCCTCCGACGACCTCCGAGCTCCGATGGCTTTTTCAGTGGATAAATTCTTAACTCCTATTAAGTATGTGTGTGTATGTACATAGGTTTGGTTTGGTAGCCATAGTATGTACATTGTATTTTGTGATCTAGGGCTACATTATGGTGGAATTAAGTGGTGATCTTGTACCTACTAGGTATTTGATGTAATGCCCAAGGGGCTTATGAGTCAAATTAATAGGGTCCTAGAGTGGAAGTGAAATTTCTTGAATTTGTGTGTCACCTTAGAATAGGGTGAGTACCACATGTTCGATGAAACGCTCGAGCGGGTCTAGAAGTCACATTATGGTCGTAAGGATACTAGGAATAATCATGGTAATATTGGATGACTTAGGGATTTCATGACACCCATGTGTTCGAGGAAATTCCCAAGCGAAGTCTCGTGTCGACCTTTGAGGAAAATTGATATTGTGTGGACGTAGAACTTATGTGTGGATGACCTATCTATAGTTGCCATTAAATTAAATTAAGGACATACGTGACTCGCCTAGGTGCCTTGAGTAAGAATCATAATGTGGGGATGACTTAGGTCCCTCCCTTGGCGTCATCAAGGTGGAGTGTCAGTTTTGAAATACTAAGCTCGATGTAAAGTGACATGATGATTGTCTCCCTTGGTTTGGCTAAGGTTGAGTTATAATTGGAAGAAGTTAACTATGTAATCCAACGTACCCAAATGAATGTCCAATATGAACGATGTGCCCCACGAGGGCTACTCGTATTCAACCTTGAATCGATCACCTATGAAACATTTAGTGAATTCATAGAAATGGAACATGATGGAAATCGAATAGTAATCCATGTATCAAATTATACTTAAACCCATTTGCGTGGTTTCGGAATGGTGTGATTTTAAAAGTAAACCCATTCGCGTAGTTTCGGAATTGTGTAGTTTCAAAATTAAACCCATTTGTGTGGTTTCGTAATGGTGTAATATATCGAATCATAATTGACCCATTCGTGTGGTTTCGTAATGGTGTAGAATTATCATTGAACGCATTCGCGTGGTTTTGGAATGCGGGATGGTTGCTCCATCCACGACATTGTGCACAATAGGGCTGGTATAGCCCTCCCAACGTTATTTTGGAAATGATGGATCGAAAAGGATAGTGTGTTGACAAGCCACTATGCTGGACCCAACCAAATATGAATCGATTCTATAATTTGATAAAAAGGAAATGAAAAAATAAATCAAGAATGGACTTAGAATGGAATTCTTGGATTTAGTCGTAGCGTAAAGTTATGGAATGATTGGTAAGATGTGACGAACATAAAGGATGAATCAAGAATGGACTTATGAGAAGATTCTTGGATTCATTCCTATTATGAAGTAAATGAACAGAAAGATAGAAAAGAAAGAGACATCAAATATCTTAAGTTATATATGAATGCAACACTTAACTATAACGATAGTTGGTGTGGTTCGCAATGTAAGTTAGCATTGGATATCTTGACGTGGCTTGGGTTGGAAATTCCTAATGGGTATTTAGTGTCATCGTACGCTATTGTAGGGTTTAGTTCGATTGGACTTGGGATGTCGTATTCTTCATACTTACTTGATGTTGCGACTTTGGTTAGACACACTTTGCTGGCGATATGCCTATGTTACTGTTGCCTTAAGTTTGGTTTGCTTCACTTGAACCTTAGATTTTTTACTGTTTCGTACGCTTACTTGTGGACACGTAGGCATGCACCGCACGTGCATGCTTGGTAATAGTTAGGGGTTTTCTCACTGAGCTAGACCCTCCCTTTTCTCCTTTTTCTAGTCTGTGTTGCAGGGCTAGTCGAACTTGGTGACTTGGAGTTGGAGTCAGCTGCTGAATTTTCTTGGGCTCGGCTTCTTCAGATTTAGTAGCCTCTCTTGCAATTTACTTTTCAGTTACAGTGCTCTCAGTTGTAGTTTCTTTACTTTGTACTTGTAGTTCTTTGTTCACAGTAGCAGTTGTAGTAGACTTGTACTTGTACTTCACTTCCGCTCTCTACTTTGTTGTACTTCTACTTTGCACTGTTCTGTGATGTATTGAGAAATTCAACTGAATGTATTTGAATGGAAAGTAGTTGTATCTCCTGTTTATTATTTAAATTGTATATAAAAAATGGTTTGAAAATCTGGGGCATGACATGTGACATAGTCCTATTTAAACAGTGGCCATTTAGTCCATTGAAGGAGAGATCCATACATCCCAATACGCTGTTGCATTATCCAACCATTCTTCTCTCTCGGCAGTAGCCAAATTCTATTCAAAATCAACCCGAGCATTGCTTTGTTCAATTCTGAGCCGAAATCCAAAGTTCCTTACTGTTTTCCCAAAGCCTAAAATAGTCCCAAATTAGTACTCAATTAATCCTGAGATCAAAGCTCTAATCAATTAGTCCTTCTAAACCCTAAGCCGACCCATTTCCAAAAAATTCCCAAAAGCGCCTGTATTAGCGGAAGCTCTGTCGAAATTTAATCAACAAATTTCAGCAAGTTTTCCCATTTATTTTTCAGAATATTATTCTTTTAAGAAAGTCCGGGTACATACTTCCGGATTATAGTTCGGTATAGTAGGGGTTATCGCGCCCGAATACTATAACATATTATACTCACACGGATATTATCGGCGAACTTATCCTCCCAATTATAATTACCGACAAGGTATACATACATTTATTTCAGTTATGATATAATCCATTTATCTAATATGTGTGCATAGAAAATAAACTGCGGATGCTCTCCGTGGTTCACTCTCCGTGAGATAATGAAAAGTCGGTTTTTCCAATGCATCATTTTGTGATATCTCGGCCTCATATATGTCTATGCCTACCAGCTGTTCGGTCACATCTTGACAACTGGGAAATCAACTTTTCATTATCAAAAATCAATAAAATCAACATTCTCAGAGTCGTTAATACGGTCGTTTCAGCTAAAAGTATGGTTATGCCTACTAGCTTCCGACCATCGGGCGAACGTCGAAAATATTGATTCCCAAAACCGTGTTATCCGGTTATCTATCTTTGCTGTATTTATTGTTAGAGGTGGTATCGATCAGCTTGACTATATCAGCACGACCCCTCGCCGTTGTTTATCTTTACTTTATAATATTTATTATCAAAGGCGGTATCGATCAGCTTGGCTATGCCAGCACGATCCTTCACTGTTATTTATCTTTACTTTACACCATTTATTTTGATGCGGTATTGTTCAGCTCGGCTATGCCAGCACGACCCCTCGTTATTATTTATCTTCTACATTTCTCTTATTCAAAAACATCCAATAATAAAATCAATACAAATGACAAGAAATAAAAATCAACAAAAACATCAATAAATGAAATCCAACAAAAAATCAAATGTCCAAAATCTTTAAATTCCATGATTCGGGTCAATAGCGAATTAAATAGCAAGTTTGACACTGGATCAAAGAAATAATTTGTAAATTCAATGTGTTGAATTACTTATTATCCTTTTGGAATTTAAATTTAAAATCAAACAAAATCCAAATCCTTAAATTTCATGATTTGGATCAATAGCG